>SMJT01000017.1:1583260-1758086 GCA_004349715.1 Crucihimalaya himalaica | reverse complement strand
GATTATTTGCAGCATCTAACATTTCAAAAAATCTTCTGGCTTCTAAATTGGGTTCCTCCTCAACATTGGAATTCGGCATAGTTTCATGAACGACTTCTTCTCTACCAATTCCCTCTACGACATTTTCTTCTATATTGGTACTACTACCATAATCTCTAATATTATCTGATTCTGGTCTTACGCGTTCACGCCTTCTATCTACACAACTAGGCCCAGATCTTAAATCCTCTCCATGTGAAAACCAAACATAGTATCCCGGTGTAAAACCTCCCCAAAATAAGTGATTCCAAACTCTTTCCTTGTCTAAGAAACGATTATTTTGACATTTAATACAAGGACAACACATAATACCTTCTGTACGAGTCATTTCTTGATTCGATGCGAACTGCATGAACTCTGATAATCCTTCTTTGTATTCACATCGAATATCTCCTGTTTCTTCGTCTAAACGTTGATACATCCACGCTCTAACTTTATAAATGTTATGAGATGTCATTTTGAATTTTTAGGAAATAAATCAAAAATTATAAGAAAGTTTGAAGTTTTTTTCTTTTGTTTTTTTTTTGTTAGAGAAGATAGAAGAGCAAGTGTGGAGAGAAAAGAACGAGCGGGGAGAATTTATAGATAATTTTTCCGACCACAACCATGGTCGGAAATTAGTCGGAAAAGGTTTTCCGGCCAAATTCCGACCAGCACTGTGGTCGGAAATTAGTCGGAAAAAGCTTTCCGGCCAAATTCTGACCATTGTTAGGTAGCCTCTTTTCCACGTGCTTACCTACTTTTTCCGACCAAAATTCCGACCAATTTTCCGACCATAATTCCGACCATAATTCCGACGACTTTTCGAGGAATCTGCGGTGGTCGGAATTTTTCAAAAATTTCCGACTAGTTTCCGACCACTGTCTCGGTGGTCGGAAATGTTTTTTTTACCGACCAAAATTTCCGACGATTTTTCGAGAAAACTTCGGTGGTCGGAAATTTTCAAACTTTTTCCAACTAGTTTCCGACCACCGTCTCCCTGGTCGGAAATTAGTCGGAAATTGTTCGGAACTTGGTCGGAAATGGTGGTCGTAAAACGCTATGTTTTCTTGTAGTGAATATATATCTTCTTGATGGAAAATAAAAAGAACTATTCGCTGCGAAATATAATAATATAATATAATACAATATAATATAAATGTTTCTATTCTTGATGAAATAAAGTTGTTACGTTAGTTACAAACTATTTTTTAAAGAAACTTACATGCAACGGGGTCAATATCTAAGTGGTGAGAATTCCACACTCTCGTACACTAATGGTGACGTAAAGAAAGTAATTTGATGTAAATAAACTCTGATAATGTGACACCAAGACATTTTTAGAGGAAAAAATTAGTCAAAAAAATTCATATGTCTGTTATTTGTCCAATCAAACAATTTTTTTTTCTTTTTAGTTTTATTGAATACATTTGAAATATTTAGCAAAAAAAAAAAATGAAGACAAAAATTTTACTCTACGGACTTATCTTTTTACTCAAAACATTCACCAGTTGCTCCCTTTAAATATTTTTTAAAAAATATAACAAACTTGTTAAGTTTGAAACTATATGGCTTTCCTGAAATAATTAAAGTTTATAGCCCACAAGAAAATATGTATTCATTTTATTTGGACTAGAAGAGTTGAATGCGAGATTATTTCTACTTTTAAGAAGTATTTGTTGCGATTCAAGATGGCGACTCAAGATGCGATTTTTTACAGTTATTATGTCGGTTTCTTCTCCACTCTTTTGGTGGTTTCCTTCCTCTCCGGTGATGGCTCCACTACGCCGGCGTCAATCCCCACGATCCCTCCTTGTAGAAATCGTGATGCTCATTCAGATCTGCGAGTTTCTAGCCTATATAAGGAGAACAAAGTCCTCAAAATTCCCCTTATCTCTTACTGCAATCAAACATCTATCCATCAATTTCTTACTCTCAAATTCTTGGGTACATTATCAATGGCAGACAACTTAAGACAGAGAGTTCAAGACATCGATCTGGGCGTTGATGACGATCCTATCCCTCTCCCACCAGCGGTAGTGGCACAAGCGCTTCATGAGAACCGATTCATTCTGATTGGGAGGCCGGTTATGCCCCGTCGTCAAAATCTGAGAGCCATCATTACTTCAATGCCGCGTTCATGGGGTTATGAAGGACAGGTTCATGGACGCGTTGTGGTGGGACATCGATTCCAGTTTCTCTTTCCTTCAGAAGAGGCTTTGGAAACCGTCCAGAGGCGTGGCCCATGGGCGTTTAGCGATAGAATGCTTGCTCTTCAAAGATGGGATCCGTTGATGAATGATAATTTGTTGAATTTCATTCCTTTCTGGATACAAATTAGAGGAATTCCGTATCAATTCCTGAATACCGAAGTTATCTCCCATGTTGCTCGGGCTTTAGGGATGATGATGGAAGTGGATTACAATCCAGAGGCTGCAGCGAGGGTGGAATTTGTTTGTGTTCGTCTGAACTGGGACCTATCTCAACCTCTCCGTTTTCAGAGAAATTTTCAGTTCACGGCTGGCGTGAACACCCTGCTGCGCTTTCGGTATGAACGTCTTCGTGGTTTTTGTGAAGTCTGCAGTATGTTGACCCATGATACAAGTAGATGTGTCTTACAAAATGGTGGTGAAGAAGAAGATCCATATGATGAAGACTATGATGGTTCACCATTACCTGCAGGCCATAACAATCCTGGTGTTCATATTCAGGAGATGGAGGATGTTGAGATTGATGTTCATGATAATGAGCAAGAGGCGGAACTACCAGATATTGATCGAAACCATGATGCATTGGCTGACCGTGAAGAGCACACATCTGGGCCCCTTTCATCTGCAGAATCTGGAACAGTGGGATTATCTCTCCCTACTCCTTCTTTTACTCGTAATCAGTTTCCTTGTTCTCTGATTCAGCATCACCAGAGGGACCATTTTGAGGTTTCTGAAGAAGAAGGACAGCAAAATAGAAAGAGGAAAGCTGTAGCTATTGAGCCTGATTCGGCAAAGGTGTTGTCGATTCGTGAAAGAGGTGAAGGTAGTGGTTCTGTTTTTGTTTTCACTATACTTAGAGAGAGGCGCGGTGGGCCCAGAACCACCATTTTCACCATGATTACAGCCGCTTGGAACTGCAGAGGACTAGGCAATGACCTCGCAGTTCGACGTCTAAAGGAGATGAAACAAACATTCTCTCCTGACATCATCTGCCTAATGGAAACTAAGCAGCAAGATGTAGTTGTGAAGAAAGTGTGTGATGATTTGGGCTTTGATCAGATGTTAACAGTCCCCCCTGATGGTCTAAGTGGTGGAATTGCTTTGTTTTGGAAGAATAGCTTTTCTGTTTCTGTTATTTCCCTTTCAGCAAATGTTGTAGATCTCTTTGTTCAAGTTAATGAAATCAGTTTCTATTTGACTTGTGTTTACGGTCATCCGATTCAAGCTTATCGTTATAGAGTTTGGAATCAGTTGGAAACCATAGCTAATACTCGGTCTGATCCTTGGTTGGCCATTGGTGACTTCAATGAGATCAAAAATAATAGTGAAAAGCAAGGAGGTCCGTTACGTCCAGAGAGTTCTTTTGTTGATTTTCATCGAATGCTACACGTGTGTGACTTCCATGACCTTAAAGCTAAGGGTAATCCATTTTCTTGGGTAGGCAAACGTGGAACTCATAATGTAGCTTGTTGCCTTGATCGTTCAATAGCCAATGGAGAATTGCTAGCCCATTTTTCGGCTTCCTCATCAGAATTTCTTGAACTCATTGAATCAGATCATAGGCCGGTGATTACTACAATCTCTAATGACTTTGGGCAACGTCAGGGTCAATTCTGTTTTGATGGAAGATTGGTTCATCGTGACGGTTTTAATGAGGCTGTAAAACAGGGTTGGAATAAGAGACATGGTGTTGGAGTTGACTGCTTAAGAACACGATTATCTAATTGTAGAACTGCTATATCTCGTTGGAAACAAAGTTCTCGATCAAACTCTAAAGAGGAAATTGCTATTCTAAAGTCGAAAATTGATTCAGCTCATGTTAATGGCTCTCCTTCCAATCACATCAACGAACTACGGAGGTTACTAAAGAAAGCCTATGATGAGGAAGAAGAATTTTGGAGACAGAAAAGTCGTAAAACATGGCTTCAAAAGGGTGACCGGAACACAAAATATTTTTTTGCTTCAGCAAAGAATAGAGTAGCAAGAAATCGAGTTCACTCTCTCCTGGATGAAGATGGTAATGAGTACAGAGGTGATTTATGTATCGGTGATTTGGCCCAACGTCATTTTATTAACCTCTTCAAGTCTGATTTATCTCCACAAAATAATCACTTTCATGTTTTTAACGAGTTTCAGAGCCGTGTGTCTAATGAAATAAACACAGATTTAACAAAGCCCGTGACTGAAGATGAAATCAAACAGGCAGTTTTTTCCATTGGAGCCACAAAGTCCCCAGGCCCTGATGGTTTCACTGCAGTTTTTTACCAAACATATTGGGAGGAGATTAAGAATTCCATTATTTCAGAGGTGAGGGATTTCTTTGAGCGAGGCATTTTTGATAAGTTAATGAATCATACCAATCTTTGTTTGATTCCAAAGATGGAGAATGCGAGACAGTTGTGTGATTTCCGGCCAATAGCTCTTTGTAATGTAAGTTATAAAATAATTTCCAAGATTCTTGTTACTCGTTTAAAGAAGCACCTCTCATGCCTTATTTCTGAAGAGCAAGCGGCGTTTATACCTGGACGTGTGATTCACGATAATGTCATTATCGCCCATGAAACAATTCATGCTTTAAACGTCAAGAAGAGATGCTCTAATTCTTTCATGGCTATCAAAACTGATATCACCAAAGCCTATGATCGTTTGGAATGGGACTTCCTTCAAGAAACAATGATGCAGTTTGGGTTTTCTTCTAAGTGGATTGCGTGGATTATGACCTGTGTCAGAACTGTAACTTTTTCGGTAAACATAAATGGCCAGCTTCGTGGTCACATTAAGCCGGGACGTGGAATTCGACAAGGTGATCCACTTTCCCCTCATTTATTCATTTTATGTGCAGAGGTTCTTAGTCATATGATGAAGAAAGCACATGCTAAAGGACTCATTAAAAGTGTAAAAATCAGTAACAATAGTCCAGCCATTAGCCATTTGTTTTTCGCTGATGATTCACTATTCTTCTATCAAGCTAATGTCAGTTCGGTCAGGGAGATTACAAATATTTTGAGGCAATATGAGATGGCTTCAGGTCAGATGGTTAATACTCGCAAGTCATCTATTACTTTCGGCAAAAGAGTTACTGAGGCGACAAAAACTCAACTGAGAAGACTCCTTCAAATCTTTAATGATGGAGGATGTAACAAATATTTGGGGCTGCCAGAACATTTTGGACGAAAAAAAGTGGAACTGTTTCAATATATAGTGGAGAAAGTGCGTGAAAAAACTAAAGGTTGGAGTCACAAGTTCTTATCTCCAGGGGGTAAAGAGATCCTTCTTAAATCTATAGCGGTTGCTATGCCTATTTACACTATGAATTATTTCAAACTTCCCACCCAGATTTGTGAAGATATAGAAAGAATCATTGCTCATTATTGGTGGAACTCTCAATCTCAAGGTACTTCTGTTCATTGGGTAGCTTGGAACCGTATAAAGTTCTTAAAGAAGGAGGGAGGCTTAGGTTTCCGAGATATCAGTTGTTTTAATGATGCCTTACTCGCCAAACAAGCTTGGAGAATTCTTCACAACCCGAACTGTTTATTAACAAGAATTTTAAAGGGTAGGTATTTTTCCCGAGAAAATATTATGAATGCTCGTAGAGGTTCTCGTCCTTCCTTTGACTGGCAATCAATCCTCAAAGGTCAGGATCTCTTACGTCAAGGTATGCGTTTTAATGTTGGTGATGGTTCATTAATTCATGCTTGGTTGGATCCATGGCTACCTCTTCATCCCCCAAGACCTCCTCGCCCATCTCTATACATTCCTCAACAACAGCTCCGGGTAAAAGATTTGCTCAACTCTAATAATAATGGCTGGAATGAAGACTTAGTTCGTTACTTTGTTCATCATGAGGACGTCCAGCATATCCTCTCTATTAAAGTCTCTCAAGTCCAACAAAAAGATTTCCTTGGATGGCACTACACGGAAAGTGGTTCTTATTCTGTTAAATCTGGATACTGGTTAGCAACTCATCTCCCTGGCACTATCTCTACTGTTCGTCTTCCTTCCGGTAATCCCGAAGTGAAGGCAAAAATTTGGAATCTCCACGTGCCTGCGAAAATAAAACATTTCTTATGGCGCATGTGTTCTAAAGCCTTGGCTACGGGGGTCGAGCTTGGTCGTCGTAATATAATTTTAAACAACGTTTGTAAGCGTTGTGGTTTGGAATCTGAGTCTATTGATCATATTTTCTTTCACTGTAATCATGCTCGTCGGGTTTGGAGTTCTCTGTCCATCCAAATCCCTGCTCTGTCTGATCCTCACGTTCACCTTGATGATAAAATCCAGGCTATTTTTGCTAGACACACTCAAGCCCATGGTCAAACTAATCAATCCCAGTTACCAATCTGGATTCTTTGGAGGTTATGGTTAAGTAGAAATAAATTTGTGCACCAGGGTGTTCAAAATCCTTGGAGAAGGGATGTTAGAGAAGCAGTCCAAGATGCAGATGAATGGAGATCAGTGGGATTAAACAATGGGGATTTACCACTTCAGTCACCCAGAGTTAACTGACGTCCATTTCGTATCCAGATTGAAAGATGGTCAAAACCTCCAACGGACTGGATCAAATGCAACTATGATGGAAGTTTTGACTCTCGTGATGCTTCTTCAACGGCGGCGTGGATTGTCCGAGACGAAAATGGGTGTTTTAAAGGAGCAGGCCAGGCCAAAGGAACTTATATTCGTTCGGTCATTGAAGGTGAATGCCAAAGTCTCCTCATGGCTTTACAACATCTTTGGATTTCCGGTCAACGTAGAGTAATATTTGAAGGAGATTGCAAGAACTTAGTAAACATTCTTTTGGGCAAGAGCTATCGCTTTGACATCATCAACTGGATCACCGATATAAACGTATGGGCAAGTCGTTTTGAAGCTATAAAATTTTTATGGATTCCAAGGAAACTCAATCAAGCTGCAGATACATTAGCTAAAGATCATAGGAACAATGTTATCTCTTTTGTTTATCATTCTCGTCTTCCTGTTTGTTTATTTCCTTCTCTATGTAACATCGATTCTGGTTCTTTTGATTTGTGTTAAAAAAAAAAAAGAAGAAGTATTTGTTGCGAGATATAATAAGATAATATAGTTGATGAAGTAAAGTTGTTTCGTTGGTTACAAACTATTTCTTAAATAAGTTTACATGCAGCGGGGTACAATATTTAAGTAGTGAGATTTCGACAC
This sequence comes from Crucihimalaya himalaica, assembly GCA_004349715.1. Lineage (NCBI taxonomy): Eukaryota > Viridiplantae > Streptophyta > Magnoliopsida > Brassicales > Brassicaceae > Crucihimalaya > Crucihimalaya himalaica. Next base: position 1,750,680 of record SMJT01000017.1, on the reverse strand, counting down.
TCTCGTACACTAATGGTGACGTTGTAATTAAAGTGGAACATGCATGCATGAGTCATTCAATTTCTTTGTTTTATTCAGTTTTTGTTTTAGCCCAATAACCACATAAGTCAAATTTGAGGACAGCTCTTGACCGTTTAATGTATTTACACGATTTGAGTAATCTCAATTAGTAATTAAATTATTCTCTCTTTCTTATCTCATTAATGAATTTAATTATTCTCTCTTTCTTATCTTACTATATTATGTTACGTTAGTTACAAATGTTTCTACCAAATACTCCCGATTTTATTTTGTTTTTTTTGTATGTTGATTATTATTTACATTAGGGCCTATATTAACTAGTGAGATTTATTCACACCTACTACACTAATTATGCTGACGTAATTGTATTAAAGTGGAACATGCTTTGAGTCCCAATTTGTTTTATTCGGTTTTCAAATTTACCAAGTCAAAATTGAATAGAGGTGTTGAAAGTATAGTGACTTTGCAGGATTTGACTAATAATAAATCAAATTATTTGTTAACTATCTTAAAATTGTTTCGCATTATATCTACTAATTTTCTGTGTATTTTTTCTGTAAAATTCATAAATATTTTTGTATCAGCAGGTTAGTTTCTGTGTCTTCCGTATCACCATCATCGTTAGGGATGTTGTCATGGGTTTGGAAACCCATTTAATAAATGGGTACATTGTTTATATTTAGACCCATTTAGTCCCATTTAAAGAAAAAAAAATTAAATGGAGTTAAATGGGTTTCTCCATATAGATCCATTTATTAAATGGGTACCCATCTAACCCATTTATAAGATTTCTCTATAGATTTTTTTTTGACATTAACAATTAAAATTAGTTTTAGTTGACCAAAAAAAAGTAAAAATTGGTTTATAAATTTCAAAAAAATGTTAATTAAAATAATAAAATTATTACTTTTAATACCAAAAAATTTCCCGCCATAACACGATTCCACAATTTTCCGTAGTAAATACGGTATCACATTTTTATGCGAAAAAATTGCGAGTTAGAATTTTCCCGCCAAAAACATGATTTCACAATTTTCCAGCCAAAATCGAGAGTCCGTATTTTTCTTGTCAAAAACGTGATTCTGTAATTTTTTCGCCAAAAACGTGTTTCCGCAATTTTCCAGCCAAAAACATGTTTCCGCAATTTTTCCGCCAAAAACGCGTTTCCGCAATTTTCCCGCCAAAAACACGTTTCCACAATTTTTCCGTCAAAAACGTGTTTCCGCAATTTTCCCGCCAAAAAACGCGTTTCCGCAATTTTTCCGTCAAAAACGTGTTTCCGCAATTTTCCCGCCAAAAACGTGATTTCATAATAGTCCCGCGAATATGTGTTTGCGTAATTTTCCCGCCAAAACGCGTTTCCGCAATTTTTCCGTCAAAAACGTGTTTCCGCAATTTTCCCGCCAAAAAAACGTGTTTCCGCAATTTTCCGTCAAAAACGTGTTTCCATGAGTTTCCCGTCAAAAACGTGATTCCATAATAGTCCCGCGAACATGTGTTTGCGTAATTTTCCCGTCAAAACATGATTACGCAATTTTCCGCAATTAATACGGTTTTCACAACCAAATAAATATGGTTTCACAAATCCATAATTATCAATTAAATATAATAATTAGTAATTAATTTTAGAAAAAAAAATTAGCACATCTAACTTAAATGGAGTTAAATGGGTATTGTAACTTTGACAAGGTTAAATGGGCAGGGTTATATGGGTATAAAATTTAAATGGGTTTATATAGGTTTAGAGTTAAATATGATGGGTTTAAATGGGATGGGTTTAAATGGGATGGGTTAGCCCATATTAACATCCCTAATCATCGTATAATTCATTATATGTATCCACAATATCAGATTTCTTAGCAGAAACACCATCGCATCGTTATTTAGAAACAAATAAAAGAGCATGCATCCAATATTCATTATATATTAACGTTTGTATATACCATCATCAACTAGGTTTTCTTGACAGAAACAACCATCGTATAGTTTGTTATATATATATATATATATATATTTTATTTTTCATAACTTTGATACTGCCGTACGTCGATCATGATAATTTCTGTCGTCGATATATCATGGTTTCCCTTCGGCCTTCGATGGTTTGTCCGATGGTCCCTCTCCCTCCACCGGTCTCACCGTGATCGCCTTGACATCAATGCAGCACTGGAGAAGCTTCTCGGAAATTGCGTCTATCTCGGCCTCCGTCAACGAGATGTTGTGCTTTTGTGATGGTTCCTCTTCCTCCCCTATGATCGCCATGACATCACTGTGGCATTGGTCAAACTTCTTGGAAATTGCGACTAACTCCGCCTTCATCATCGTGTTGTTGCGCACGCGCTCATGATAGGCTTTACTCAGGTCGCAGAAGTTCTGAATCAGTTGCTTTATCTTGCTCTCCATAGCGGTCTGTACGTTCTTACTCTCTCTTCTCGATCTTTTTTTTTGTCTGTGATTAGAAATATGATATATGCTCTAACTAAGCGTAGTCACCTTTGTTTATATAGGAGAATACATATCCCGATTATTACACTAGCTAATTCTTTTGCTTATGTTTCGGTTTATATTTTGAGCTTGGTTTGCTGACTTGGTTAAGTGTTTTCGTGTTGCATTATGTCTTCTTACTTTCCACTTTTGTAAACGGTAATGCATCTTTCTGGCTGTTGAAAAGAAGTACATATACTAAAAATAATATGCACTTTTCTTTTAATTAAGAATAATTTGGGAGCCAGTCTATAAATGGTAAAAATTGGAAGACAAGTAAAAGTAAAGGCAGTTGGTGGACAGCTAATAAGGTACAATAATAATGAAAATAAATTAAAATATATTCGAAATATTATGTTACCTTTTGTTCATATAATATCAATTAACATGTTCCATTGCCCTTTAACAAAAAATATTAATATGTTGAGGTATCCGTTAATAGCCTAGTTATGATTTATTGTAACCGAGCGTTGTCCATGTGATTTTTGGTTTAACATTCTTAGTTCAGTTCATCTTTTGTCTATTCAATCAAGTAAGAAGTAGAATATATTTTAATCAAGACAAACTACCTACAACTTCTTTTAAAAATTGCATAGCCTTCAGGGTGTGACTCGAATTATCAAGACTACTGGACCATTCGCAAAATGAAAAATTTGTGTAAATTTATGATTTTCTTCTCTCATTTTTATGTTCCTAAAGGCATAACCGATATTAAACTTGAATTTTCATGCTTCGACAATAAAGAAAGTAATTTGATGTAATAAACTCATAATTTTACACGAAGATATCTTTAGATGAAAAAATAGTCGAAAAACTTATCTCTTTGTTATTTGTCCTATCAAACAATTTTATTTATTTTTTTCTCCTTTAGTTTTGTTGAATACATTTGAAATGTTTAGCAAAAAAAAAAGAAGAAAACAAAATTTTATTCTACCATTTTTTTTTCAATTACTCTAGTTATGAATTTTCTCGCCTTCCAATTTCAGTTATTCTTACCTTATCGTTGCACTCTTTAAATATTTTAAGAAAGAATATAATAAACTTCTTTATTTTGAAACTATAGCTTTCCTGAAATATTTAAAGGTTACAGCCCACAAGAAAATAATGTCTTCTTTTTATTTGGACTAGAAGAGTACTCCATTTGGTATATATTTATTTTTCAAATAAGTTTCTTGAATACTATACTTCAAATGTATTTATAATTTTTTTCCAAAACTTGTCGTCTCCCACTTTGAAAATATGGCTTTCCTAAAATATTTAAAAGTGACATGGAATAGCTATGCTATTTGGTATATCTTTCTCTATAGGTTATTTGGTAGTTGTTAATATGAGAGTATGCGTATCTGAGTTGTAGACAACAATAATAACATCAAGAAGTAAGTTGAAAATTTTCATTTTAGTTAACCTTTTTGCATATATTCACATAATTAACAAAATCATATTTAAAGAACAATTAATGAATACTATAAAAAATAATAAGCAAGTGTAGAGTACCACATGGAGAGACTCAATATTGACAACCTATGGACGGAACCTTTTGTAATTTTCTCTTACTACAATATATATTACTATATACTTAGTATTTGTTTAACCGAGATCATTTCTACTTTTAGGAATTATTTGGTCCGAGATATAATATAATATAAATGCTTCAACTCTTGATGAAATTTACATGCAATGGGGTCAATATCTAAGTAGTGAGAATTCGACACTCTCGTACATTAATGGTGATGTTGTACTAAAGTGGAACATGCATGCATGAGTCATTCGATTTTTTTATTTTATTCGATTTTCTTTTTTACCAAGAGTCACATAAGTCAAATTTGAGGACAGCTCTTGACCTTTTAATGTATTTGCACAATTTAGTAAATAATCACAATAATGAATTAAATTATTTCTCTGTTTCTATCTCAATAAAGAATTTAATTATTCTCTCTTTCTTATCTTACTATATTATATACTGAGTTTTGTTTATATATAATACTCCCGAGTTGAATTTTATTCTTTTAGTATGTTGATTATTATTTTTTAAGAATTTTACACTAGGATCTATATTTAAATAGTGAAATTTAGTCACACCTACACTAATTGTGCTGACGTTAGAACATGCTATGAGTTCCAATTTGTTTTATTCGGTTTTCTTCTTTTACCAGTCACAATAGTCAAAATTGAAGAGAGGTGCTGAAAATATAGACTCTGCAAGAATTGACTAATAATAATTCAAATTATTTTTAATTATCTTAAAATTGTTTCTCGTTATATCTAGTAATTTTGTGTGTATTTTTTCTTTAAAATTCATATATGTTCTGTATCAGAGGTTAATTCTGTTTGTCCAACGTACCACCGTCATCTAGATCTTTACTCAACACTTTAACAAAAAAAAAATAGAAACTGTTAACATAAACAACCATATTATATATATTGTTATTTAGAGATAAAATAAACAGCATCGTAATATGTATCCATCAGATTTCTTAACAGAAAATACACCATCGTTATAAATAAACGTTTGTCTATACCATCATCAGCTAGGTTTTCTTGACAGAAACAACCGTCGTTATTTAGAAATTAAAAGATATATATAGAATATCTTAATTCGTTATATATATATATATATATATATATATTATTCTAATTCGTTTTATATTTTATTTTTCATAACTTTGATACCGCCGTACGTGGACGTCGATCATGATTTCGCTTCGGCCTTCACCGTGATCGCCGTGACATCAATGCAGCACTGGAGAAGCTTCTCGGAAATTGCGGATAACTCCGCCTCCGTCGTCGTTTCGTTGCACTCGCGATCGTGAACGGCTTCACTCAGGTAGCACAAGTTCAGATACCATTGCATTCTCTCGCTCTGCACCGGTCTCACCGTGATCGCCTTGACATCAATGCAGCACTGGAGAAGCTTCTCGGTAATTGCGGCTAACTGCGCCTCCGTCGTCGTGTTGTTGAGCGCGCGCTCGTGAACGGCTTTATTCAGGTCATAGAAGTTATCAGATATTTGCTTTCTCTTGCTCTCCATAGCGGTTTGTTCTGACTCTCTCTTCTCGATCTTTTTTTTTGTCTGTGATTAGAAATAAATTTCGTTTGTGATATATATATACTCTAACTAAACGTATTCACCTTTGTTTATATAGGAGATTAGCTTATATATATCCCGGTTATTACACTAGCTAGTTCTTTTGCTTATGTTTCGGTTTATACTATGAGCTTGGTTTGCTGACTTGGTTAAGTGTTTTCGTGTTGCATTATGTCTTCTTACTTTCCGCTTTTGTAAACGGTAATCCATCTTTTTGGCAGTTGAAAAGAAGTAGGTATACTAAAAACAATATGCATTTTTCTTTTAATTAATAAAAATTAGGGAGCCAATATGATAAATAGTAAAAATTGGAAGACAAGTAAATGGCAGTTGGTGGACAGCTAATAATGTAAAGTAATAATGAAAACAAAGTAAAATATATTCGAAATATTATGTTATCTTTTGTTCATATAGTATCAATTAATATGTTCCAGGTATCAGTTAATGGCCTAGTTATGACTTATTGTAACCGAGTATTATCCATGTGACTTTTGGCTTAACATATCTTAGTTTAGTTCCTCTTTTGTCTATTCAATCAAATAAGAAGCCGAATGTATTTTAATCAAGACATTGCATAGCTTTAAGGGTGTGATTCAAATTATCAAGACTACTGGACCATTCGCAAAATGATAAATTTGTATAAATGTATGATTTGTTTCTCTCATTTTTATGTTCCAAAAGGTATCACCGATGTTAAACTCTAATTTTCATGCTTCGACAATAAAAAAGTAATTTGATATAATAAACTCTCTAATTTGACACGAAGACATCTTTAGATGAAAAAATTAGTCGAAAAACTTCATCTGTCAGTTATTTGTCCAATCAAACAATTTTATGTATTTCTTTCCCCTTTAATTTTGTTGACTACGTTTGAAATGTTTAGCAAAAAAACAGAATAAGACAAAAAATTAATCTACCATTTTTTTCTAGTTATGAATTTTCTCTCCTTCCTATTTTAGTTATTCTTATCTTATCGTTTTACTCAAAACATTCACCAGTTGCACCCTTTAAATATTTTTTTAAAAATATTATAAACTTATTACTTTGAAACTATGGCTTTCCTAAAATATTTAAAGGTTACAGCCCCGAAGAAAAAAATGTCTTCCTTTTATTTGGACTAGAAGAGTACTCCATTTGGCCGGTATATATTTATTTTTCAAATAATGTACCACTCTTGATGTTTGCTGTGAGATCTAATATAATATAAATGGTTTAATTCTTGATGAAATAAAAATGTTAGTTACAAACTATTTCTTAAAGAAGTTAATATGCAGCGGGGTCTATATCTAAGTAGTAAGATTTCGACACTCACGCACACTAATGGTGACGTTGTACTAAAGAGGAACATGCATACATGAGTCATTCGATTTCTTTGTTTTATTCGATTTTATTTCTTACCCAAGAGTCACACAAATAAATTTGAGGATAGTTCTTGACATTTTGATGAATTTGCACGATTTAGTAAATAATCTCAATAATGAATTAAAAATTATTTCTCTCTTTCTATCTCAATAAAGAATTTAATTATTCTCTTTTTTTTATCTTACTATATTAAATACTGAGTTTTGTTTATACGAAATACTCCCGAGTTGATTTTTTTTTTTTTTGTTCGTATGTTGATTATTATTTCTTATGAATTTTACACTCGAGTCTATATTTAAATAGTGAAATTTATTTACAGCTCCTACACTAGGGGGTGTTATTGGATTGATGTTTTTAATGGATTTGTTTTTACGGTGGATTTTAAAGTCCAATGCATTTACCTGGACTATTCTAATAGATTTCAAATGTATTTGAAGAAGTTCATTATTATGTATTTTGGGTGATTCTTATGGACTTTACAATTTTAAAAGTTAAATAAAAATTACTCAAACTTCGTCATGTCATTATCCCGTTCCCCTTTGCAATCTAACAAGTCAATGGCCATATTCGGTTACGCAGGTGCCGGTGAAGAAAACAACCATTTGAACTTCCTTCTCGGAGGCAGCGAAGGAATTCTCCGACATGAGACTCTCCGGCGTAGAGCCTAACCACATCACTTTCATCGCTCTACTATCTGGTTGTGGTGATTTTCCCTCCGGAAGTGAAACCTTGAGCGATTTGCTTCATGGGTATGCTTGTAAACTTGGTCTTGATAGAACCCATGTCATGGTTGACACTTCAATTATAGGCATGTACTCCAAACGTGGTCATGTTAAGAAGGCTAGATTGGGGTTCGATTACATGGAAGATATAAATTCGGTTACTTGGAATACAATGATCGATGGATACATGAGGAGTGGTCAAGTCGATAATGCAGTTAAAATGTTTGACAAAATGCCTGAACGAGACTTGATTTCTTGGACAACTATGATAAATGGGTTTGTTAAGAAAGGTTTCCAAAAGGAAACTTTGGTATGGTTCAGTGAGATGCAGATTTCTGGAGTGAGACCAGATTACGTTGCTATTATTGCTGCTCTTAACGCTTGCACAAACCTAGGTGCTCTTTCGTTTGGATTATGAGTACATCATTATGTTATGAGTCAGGATTTCAAGAACAATGTCAGGAGCTATTCCATTCTATTCGTTGGAAACAGATACAGAGTAAATATGGATGCACCAAGAGAGAGAACCTGTACTACTACTTGTCCTGCGTTTTATTCTTTATGTTGATGAGTTCAGAGAAATGATTATGTTTTCTTCTCTTTATTGGTTTGTAGTCTCACAATAGGTCTATTTCTGAATTAACATTGGACAAAATGTCGAGTTTGATGGGTTCCTTCTCTATGCTCTCTCAACGTGAAGTTGAACCAAGAGGTTAAAAACAACAGAAACTCTTATCTTATTTTCTTCTTTTATTACTTCAAACATAAGCTAAAGAGTTAGCATTCTTGTAAAATGTAGGGACATTCCGTCGACACACCAGTGGAAATGATCTTAAATCAAATTCATTTGAGCGACAATGCTTGCGAAGAAAATTGTGTAAAACTACACAAGCCAACACTATTTCTGCTTGTGTTTTAAAAGGAAATGGAGGAGCGGATTTAAATATCAGGAACCGTGACTTGAAAACTCCAAAAATTCTCTCAATCACGTTTCTTAATAATGCATGACGATGATTAAACAATTCGTGCGGAGTTTCCGGATCGCAACCTTGGCCAGTAAAATCTTGGAGGTGATACTTAGTAGCTCGAAAAGGAGCCAAAAATTTGCATCTGTTCGCAAATCCACAATCAGCTAAATAAAATTTTCCTGAGAAAAAATTAAACATATGTAATTATTAGCTTATCATATAATATATAGAATTATTAGCTCATCATTTACCATACAAAATTACCTTGTGGAACAACAAATTTATTTGTCCTTCTTGTTAATGCATCATATAGTACTTTTGAATCGTGAGCTGAACCCTCCCATCCACTGAGAACATATATGAATTCCATATCAAAATTGCAAACAGCCAATACGTTTTGTGATATTACTCCTTTTCGATTACGGTAGCTAGGAGCGTCATTGTTGGGTACCATAGCAGGTATGTGTGTACCATCAATTGCTCCCAAACAATCCTAAAATAAATAGGACTTATTAATTTTTACAAAATACCATAATAAAAAAATAAAAATAAAAATAAAAATATATACCTTGAAATAAGGATAAAATCTTGTACTCTCTCTTATATTGGAAGCTACCATGAGGTTGGGCTTGGCCATCAAACTCGGGGCAATTGTATTTAATGCCCTTAAAACTTTATGAAAATTTGTACTTGTTGCAAATTTTGATCTTTTGAATGTGTCTTTAGTGTAACAATACCTCGAATTTTGGCCGACAGTGAGTAGAAAAGTGGCAACCATTTCTTCAACACAGATGAATCTTGTATCTCTCAAATGTGTCATATCTCGAATAAGCTGACATAGCTTGACAAACACATTTGGATACATACGATACAACTGTCGAAAATGCTGGGGATCTTCTCGTAACACATTGTGTATATAATCATATCCGATTCTTGTGATGGGGCGTCGGATTGGATACTCGATGTAATCTTTCAATTTTAAATACTGATGTGAAACCAATACTTGTGCCAATCCAATCATTGTCACCAACAAATGCACTATCTTTGTATCCAAATCGTCATCCTCAAATTGTTCTCGTACAATTTCGCTTTCTTCTTCTTCCGACAACCTTGTGTAAGAAAAAAAATAGAACCATTAAACCATTATTAAATCACTAAATGTTAAATCATTATTAAAATGTTTGATATTATTATTATATAAAAAAAATAGAACCATTAAACCAAAGTAACAAAATGTAGAATTTAAGCGAAGCAAAAAAAACATAAAAGAAAACTACAAATTGTAAAATAAAACATTAGTTCACGTTCCGTTTTATCCAACCCAGACGTTCCTCGATAGACATGTTGATAAACACGTCTTGCATCCCCAACTTTAAAATTTCACGCACTGTATCATAGCGAACATTTTCCTCTAAATCTGAAATTTCTTTGATCGCTTCCCATATATTGTTTTTTTTCTTCTCAGCTTCTCTGGAGATAGCTTCTCTTAGTAGTCTTTCCTCTCTGGAGATAGCTTCTCTTTGTTGTCTTTCCTCTCTTTGTTTTATCAAGCTAACAAGCTGATTGCTTACGTCAACCATTTCAGCCAATGTCTTTTCCACATGACTACTATCCATGCGTGAATTACTATCGTCTCCACACTCTCCACCTTTAGCTCTTTTTTTCGAAGGTAGTTTTTCTCTGCGGCCCCCTTTGCTTTGTGGAGTACTTGAATCTCCAGACCCTGCTGCTTGAGATCCATCTAGATTTCCGATATTTCCAAAGAGGCTTGTGTATAATTCGCTTGGCGCATTGTCTTCAGCTCCAAAAGTTTGTGCATCAGTATCATCTCCTAAGCCAACAGCATTTTTTCCCGTCGCTAAGCCAACGTCAAATATCAGCTGTAAATCTTCATAATCCTCAAATGTTTCATTACGCATGTTTTTCCTATTTGGATGTGTCTATACAAAAAAAAATATAAAATATTACTAATTGTTAAGGATAAATTTCTAAAAGAAAACTAAAATTTAAAAAAATTCAAATACCTTTTCGTAGTCATCCCACACATGGCTAGGAGCTGTAAACTTTTTTGTTTCGGGATCCCACCCAAATCCAGAACTAAAACGGATAAGCTCTTGCATGCTATTATAACGAATTTTCAAATTCCTCCATTTACTTGTATAGTGGTTATAAGTTTTCTCACACTGAAGTTGAGAATTCAAAACAGGCAGAATCTTTTTCTCGACTGTCATCTTGCTTATACAACCACCAGCATCACGCCAACCTTGTTTGATACCCTCCGTGAGGAGTCTTATCAACATTTTAGTTTCTCGTGCATTCCACATTTCATATGGTCCTTTTTTCTTTCCTTGTGGTTCTGAATCTCCCATTATAATTCTAGTAAAATGACATATATAAATTTATATTCTAAAAACCTATAAACCTTAATTATTATAAGTTTTAAAACAAATAGTTAGCATAGTAATTAGTTAATAATTTAAAAATCATATATTTCAGCATAGTAAAAAGCAAAAAGTAAAAAAAAAAAAATACAAAACAAGCATATAAATATTTTTTAAACAGAAGTCTGCAAGCACATTGTATAATAATACACTTTAATTGTTTAGTTAAGAATTTCAGAACAATGAAAAAAGGAGCTTACATGTCAAATAGTACGATCGGTGGCGTTCGAAAGAGAGTGTCTCTTGAATGTGAACGTGATGGAAAAAAAACCTACAAGATACACAAAACAAAACAATATACATATATTAGAAGTGTTATAAGAAATTGCCTCCAAAAACATAAACAGCCTCCAAAAGCTTATCTCATATGCTACACGATTTGGCATTAAAGATATATGTAAACAAAACAGCATCCATATTTGACAGGGATCACTAATGATAATACATAAGGTTTAGAGTTTAGATTCTACTTTGTAATCTTAGAGATTGAAATCAAAATCAACCAAGGATATATGGTAATGTGAGAGAAACGTATAACAATGTAACAATGTAGCCAACCAAAGATTCTATAACGATGTAGAGAGAGACGTATGCAACGATGTAGAGAGATACGTATGCAACGATGTAAACAAGAGAAACGTATTATAACGGAACGAAACGTATGCATAAAACATGTTGAGGTTTATAAAATGAGACTCAGATTCTACGCACCAGGAGGAAGAAGAAGAAGAGGATTGGTGTATCTCTATGAGTTCTCGTTAAAAACATATATATAGACATAAGAACATATTTTGTAATCAAAACAGAAAATCTAAAATCTGATATTTTGTAGGAGAAAATCTATAACAAACTTTCAAAATCAAAATTCAAATTAGGATGACGTCATGGAGGCTCGACTTTGTTGCGATGTTAGTTGAGAACTTTCTTTTATGGAGAAACAGTTCCCTTATATCTTGTCAAGCGGTTATGCAGCTGGATACTTCATTTACAAGGTAAATATATTCTCTTATTTCTATATAATTCACTGGTACAATAGATCTCTTGACAACGGTTCTCTGTTGGTCAATTATCTAAAAACACTGTGGAAACGTGCAGTGGGCGGAGGTTTTGTCTGCAGATGCGTTTTCAGCTTTTGAAGATGCTGTGTTGGATGACATCAAGGTATATGCTGCGAAACAAATCGTATTGAACCTTTGTTTCGATTTTCCAGATTCTGAACATATCTTTGTGTTGTGTGGGTTGCGAATCACAGGCTGTTAAAGAAACAGGACAGAGATTCAGAAACACTATACTTGCTCTAGGAGGAGGACAAAGATTCAGAAACACTATACTTGCCCTTATTCTTCTGTTCTGTAATGTTCTTTAAAAGTTTTGATTTTTATGAAGATTATGATGTTGATTTAGGTTTGCACATTCAAGCTTGTTGTGAAGAATGCTGCTTCATTACTAGATGATAAAGACCCACTTAAGTTAGAAGCAGAGAATATACTCAATGATCTCGTTAGGTATGTGGCTAGTGTGACAATAAGATTGGTTAATATGTAAGAATAATGTCTGGTTATTGAATCACAGAATTGTCATGTGAATGCGGTGATATGGTTCTTGTTTGTTGATTTCGCACTTTTTATATCTGCAGGTCTTTCGGTTCCCTCATCGTGTTGACGAATGGGATTGATATGAATATAGAAACAGGACAGAGATTTAGAAACACTATACTTTACAGATATTATAATGGTATATATTGAACAGGTGTTTGTGGAGTTCAGAGGTCGAGAACCTTCCCCAGAGCCTCTACTCAGACACAATGGGCTCTTGGCTGCTTCTGCTTGAACTATTATTAATGTCCTTTGCTAGTCTCTGGTGTTCCCTCCATGGTAAATGTCTTGCCAGTTCCAGTTTGGCCATAGGCAAATATGCAGACATTATACCCATCCAGTACCGAAGTAACTATAGGTTTGGTCTGAGCAAAAACAGTCTCTGCAAATGAAAGTACAGTCAGATTACAAGACTCGTTGGTGTAGTGTTCGGAGAGCAAAGGTTTAGCCAAATAAGTTGCAAAGGTAACGTCACAATTTACCTTGGCCATCTTCAGGCTTAAAGACATGGTCAAACTTAAAATGCTTCTTGGAGGAATCAGATGAAAGTATCTGGAGCTCGTTTTCCTGTGTTGGATCAAACTCAGCTACAGAAGCACAACCATTTGCTGTTTCAGATTGGTTTAGAGGTCTGCATCTGCAAAAGACCCTAATATTTCCTTTCAGTTCGATCACTTCATTGTATAATCGTTTCCTCTCTGATGACTCTTCCAAGTACTGTTTTTCCAGAGTTCCAAGCTTAATAGATGCTTTTAAGTACTGTTTTTCCAGAGTTCCAATCTTAGTAGCTGCCATTAAACACGTTGACGCATATCAGTTACAACCAAAGCAAACAAGTTTTGTGTTAAGACAATAAGGTACTNCATAGCGCCTATATCTTGAAAAGAACCTGAAAGACTCTAAAACTAGAGAAAAGACTCGACAAAAAAGACTTATATCATAGCTAAAAACGGGTAAAAACCATGATATATCAGAGGAGGACAGAGATTCAGAAACACTATACTTGCCCTTATTCTTCTGTTCTGTAATGTTCTTTAAAAGTTTTGATTTTTATGAAGATTATGATGTTGATTTAGGTTTGCACATTCAAGCTTGTTGTGAAGAATGCTGCTTCATTACTAGATGATAAAGACCCACTTAAGTTAGAAGCAGAGAATATACTCAATGATCTCGTTAGGTATGTGGCTAGTGTGACAATAAGATTGGTTAATATGTAAGAATAATGTATGGTTATTGAATCACAGAATTGTCATGTGAATGCAGTGATATGGTTCTTGTTTGTTGATTTCACACTTTTTATATCCGCAGGTCTTTTGGTTCCCTCATCGTGTTGACGAATGGGATTGATATGAATATAGAAACAGGACAGAGATTAAGAAACACTATACTTTACAGATATTATAATGGTATATATTGAACAGGTGTTTATGGAGTTCAGAGGTCGAGAACCTTCCCCAGAGCCTCTACTCAGACACAATGGGCTCTTGGCTGCTTCTGCTTGAACTATTAATGTCCTTTCCTAGTCTCAATCAGATTTACGATTAGTAAAGACAGTCCAAGTATGTTAAATTTTTTTACTTGTTTTTTCACTGAGTATGCCTTTCCAAAGTACTGTATTGTAATCTTTTCGAGCATCGCAGAGGTAAAGTTGATGACAATAATAATGGTTCATGAACAAAAACGAACAGAGATAATTCTTTTATCTTCGAACCATTTCACTACAAATAGGCAGTTTTTCATCTGCAGCTGTTAAGTAAACCACAATCGAAAACTGAACTCTTTTCTCAAACCTGGAAAAATCTTGGACCAAAACGATTCAATTGTTCAGACTTACACTACCTACTGATGTTTCTTCTCTTTGTTTACGGGCATTGGAAACTTCCTTCAGACACTTCGAACGAAGTCAAACTCAGTTTATCATCAATGTGGTCTTGGTATTTCTCATACACAATAGGAAAAGAAAGGCTGAGCAGAACTCCTGCAAGACACATACAATACAGAGATGCATTAATTACTCATACCAACCAAGATCAGCAACCAGTTTGGCCAAGTTATGGAAATTAAAGATTAGACAATAACCTGAAGGAGACGAATCGGATTTCTAGCTATTGTGATATCACTTGCAATTGACAATACATAATTGATCCAAACCCGAAGATCATCAGCAGCCTTGATCGCAAACTCCTCAGGGATTTCCATATTCGGAACTGGAGATAGAGGTCTGTAACAAAATCACATTGGTCATATACTTATAAGAATAGATAAAAGACATAAATCGGTTTCTTACACCACAGTTCCATTAATCTTAAGCTTCTTATTCTCCAAAAATTCTCTTTCAAATTGTGAAGCAGCAACTTGAATAATTACAGTAGATATTAAACAAACAAGAAGCTAATCCATTCTCTTCTATCAACAAAAATCCAGCAATGGCGCATAAAGGTTTCATCTTTTTTCGTAACAAATGCAACAAAAAGAAAGAGCAGACATTACCGGTTAAGTACTGTAGCAGACTTGGCCCATAAGAAGAGGATGGCAACAAGAAGAAGAAGAACATTGGAGACGAAAGACAAGAGATTGTATCCAGCTCTCTCAAATAGGAACCAAAATCCAGTTGAAGAGACTAGCAAAATGACAGCACCAGTCCGGTTTCTCCATAGCAGCAAATCAGCAACTGCAAATTTTCAGTACCAGATCACATGTCGATAGATTCTTAAATGTCTCTAATTAAAAACGTCAAATTGTTAAAAACGTATTCATAACTATGATCAAGTTAAAAACTTGCCCAGATGTACAGAACAATAGAACAAAACCCCAAAACGTAATTGATCAATCCAGCACTAGCCCGATCAACGCGTATAAATCAAAAGTGAAACTCGAAGAGCCACGATTTCGATTGCCAATACAAAGAAACCAAATAGGGTAAAGAGACACACACACACACACAAACCTGAACCACCACCAGGAGAATGATGAACAGAGACGCGAGTTGAAGAAACGGAATCTCCCATGGCGAATTAGTTGGGATTAATCGTGCCTGATCTCTTTCTACATCCCAGATTATTGTTTTCCCTCCAAATCTCTTTGAAACTTGTTTGATTGGAGTAGAATAGAGAAAAGAATCAAACTCAAATTGAGGAGAAGAATAACGTACAAGAGAAGGATATGAGAGAAGATACAGAGTTGACAGAGCGAGGAGTCTAGTTTCTTATGGATGTGTCTTATTTTTTCAATGTTTGGTTTCTTTTGTCAAATACTTGAGAAAAAACTTAAATACTTGAGAAAAAGCTAGGATTCTGTTTTTTCGTGATCTGAATGTAAAATGCGTTAAAATCCAATATGTTTCAGAATCCAATAGAAATTGAATAACACTTGTTTTTATTGTATTTTAAAATACTAATAATCCAATAACAGTAGATTTTAATGTACTTTTAAAAGTACATAATTAAATAACACTTAGATTTTAGAATACACACAAATCGTTTAAAATACAACATTCAATAACCCCCTAATTTTGCTGACGTTAGAACATGCCATGAGTCCCAATTTGTTTTATTCGGTTTTCTTCTTTCACAAGAGTCAAAATCGAAGAGAGGAACTGAGAGAATAGTGACTTTGCAAGATTTGACTAATGATAACTCAAATTATTTTTTATTATCTTAAAATTGTTTCACATTATATCTAGCAACTTTTAGTGTTTTTCTCTTTAAAATTGTTCTGTACGAGCAGGTTGATTCTGTTTGTCCACTGTTAACATAAACAACCATATTATATTGTTATCTAGAGATGAAAAGAGAGCATCATATAATTCGTTATATGTATCCACGGTATCAAATTTCTTAGTAAAAACACAATCATACGAACGTTATTTAAAAACAAATAATTAAAAGAGCATCCTATATATATTCTATATTAACGTTTGTCTATACCATCATCAATTAGGTTTTCTTGACAGAATCAACCATCGTTATTTAGAAATTAAAAGATATATATTTGACTTTTTTCATAACTTTGATACCGCCGTACGTGGACGTCGATCATGATAATCTTTTTGTCGTAATCATGGTTTCCCTTCGGCCTTCGATGGTTTCTCTGATGGTCCCTCTCCCTCTCCCTCGACCGTGAGCGCCGTGACATCAATGGAGCACTGGAGAAGCTTCTCGGCAATTGAGACTAACTCCGGATCCGTCGTCGGGTTTTTGCGCACGTGCTCCTGAATGGCTTTACTCAGGTTGCGTAAGTTCTTAGACAATTGCTTTCTCTTGCTCTCCATAGCGGTTTGTTCTTACTCTCTCTTCTCGATCTTTTTTTTGTGATTAGAATAAAGTTCGTTTGTGATAATGTAACTATTAGCCACCTTTGTTTATATAGGAGATTAGCTTATACATATCCCGGTTATTAGTTAGATTTGTTCTTTTGCTTATGTTTCGGTTTATACTCTGAGTTTGGTTTGCTGACTTGGTTAAGTGTTTTCGTGTTTTCGTGTTGCATTATGTCTTCTTACTTTCCACTTTTGTATACATATGCATCTTTTTGGCCGTTGAAAAGAAGTATACTGTAAATACATATATGTATTGATCTTTTTTTAAGAGAGAATAATTAGGGAGCTAATCTGCCGAATGGTAAAAATTGGAAGACAAGTTAAGTAAATGGCAATTGGTGGAGAGCTAATAAGGTAAAACAATAATGAAAACAAAGTAGTAACATATATTTGAATAAATATATTCTCTCACTACAAAAAGATATTATTTTGCATCTTTTATTTTAAATATTTGTATTACTTATAATTAATGCAAAAGAATTGACATCACTTGATTAGATAATTTTGAAAGTGATGATACAAATAATTTACATCGTTTTGTTAAAAACGAATGTAATTATTTAAAATAATAGCATCTATTGTTCTAATCAACTTCAATTTGTGTCGATTACAAAAAATAATGTTCCTGTAGGTATCAGTTAATGGCCTAGTTCAGTTCCTCTTTTGTCTACTCCACCAGCTCTGCTAGCTTAACTTATATTTTAATTTGTCAAACAAATAAGAAGGCCGAATGTATTTAATCAAAGAAAAATTACCACCTTTAAAAATATTGTATAGCCTTCATCAGGGTGCAACTCGAATTATCAAGACTACTTAACCATTCGCAAAATGATAAATTTGCGTAAATGTATAATATTCTTCTCTCATTCTTATGTTCTAGCCGGCATCAACGATATTAAACTTTAATTTTCATGCTTCGACAAAAAAAAAGTATTTTGATGTAAATAAATTCTGATAATGTGACACGAAGACATCTTTTGAGAAAAAAGTTAGTCGAAAACACTTTACCTCTCTGTTATTGTGCAATCAAACAATTTTATTTTTTTCTTTCCACTTTAGTCTTTAGTTTTGTTGCATACATTTGAAATATTAAGCAAAAAAGAAGAAGACAAAATTTTACTCTACCATTTTTTTCTAGTTATGAATTTTTATCTTCTTCCTATTTCAATTGTTCTTAACTTATCTTTTTACTCAAAACATTCACCAGTTGCACCCTTTAAATATTTTACGAAAAAGTATTGCAAACTTATTGACTTTCTCCTTTGAAACTATGGTTTTCCTGAAATATTTAAAGGTTACAGCCCACAAGAAAATAATGTATTCCTTTTACTTCAACTAGAAGAGTACTCCATTTGGTATATATTTATTTTTCAAATAATTTTCTTGAATATTACACTATTATAAATATATTTTTTCATTTGCGATCTGATAATTTGTATTATACTACTTAATTATGACCAGCACCAAACGTGTGATTGTTCTGCTATCAAGTGCGTGAATGATATAAAAGTAAGAATGTGTGTAGATAGAGAGGGATTGCATAATTTAAAGGTTCTTTTTCCTTCCTTTTAAGATCAGTTTGTTTTGCACAAACTTATAATATGAGATGAAACAATCTAAAGTAGCCGAATAAACGAACTCACTGTGAAAATTTTGTAGACGCTAGAATTTATTCAAAATGAGATGATACATAATTGTGCAGCTTATGTTTGATTGATCTCAATTATCATATAAATTTGCCAGTTATAGTATCAACTTGCGGTTATTGCCAAAAGAGAATTGAAAAAATGAGTGCTTGTTCATCATCAAGTCCAGTACCGATTGTGTCATTTACAGAGAGAGCTAAATCTGTGTCGGAGATTGAACAAGCTCATGCCTTTATGCTCAAAACCGGTCTCTTTCAGGACACGTTTTCTGCGAGCAAGCTTATTGCCTTTGCCGCTACAAACCCAGAACCCAAAACTGTCTCTTACGCTCACTCTATTCTCAATCGAATCGAGAGTCCTAATGCTTTCACTCACAATGCCGTCATCAGAGCTTATGCTAATAGCTCTAACCCTCAGAATGCTCTAATCGTGTTTCGTGATATGCTTCTTGGCCCTGTTTTTCCCGATAAGTACAGCTTCACGTTCGTGTTGAAAGCTTGTGCTGCGTTTTGTGGGGTTGAAGAAGGTAGGCAAATTCACGGTCTTTTTATGAAGAGTGATTTGATGACTGATGTGTTTGTGGAGAATACGTTGGTTAATGTTTATGGAAGAAGCGGTTACTTTGAGATTGCGCGTAAAGTGCTCGATAGAATGCCTGTGAGAGATGCTGTTTCTTGGAATTCCTTGTTGAGTGCTTATCTTGAGAAAGGTTTATTAGAAGAAGCTCGTCGATTGTTTGATGAGATGGAGGAGCGTAATGTGGAGTCTTGGAATTTTATGATTTCGGGTTATGCTGCTGCGGGATTGGTTAAGGAAGCAAAGGAGATTTTCGATTCAATGCCGGTGAAAGATGTGGTTTCTTGGAATGCCATGGTGACTGCTTATGCACATGTGGGTTGCTACGACGAGGTTTTAAACGTTTTCAATGAGATGCTGGATAAGTCCACAGAGATACCAGATGGTTTTACTCTTGTTAATGTTTTATCTGCGTGTGCTAGTCTTGGATCTTTGAGTCAAGGTGAGTGGGTACATGTTTACATAGACAAGCATGGGATTGAGATTGAAGGGTTTTTGGCTACAGCTCTTGTGGATATGTATTCGAAATGTGGGAAAATTGATAAGGCTCTTGAAGTGTTTAGAGCTACTTCGAAGAGAGATGTCAGTACATGGAACTCAATAATCTCGGGTTTAAGCGTCCATGGTCTTGGAAAGGATGCTTTAGAGATCTTCTCAGAGATGGTGTATGAAGGTTTTAAACCCAACAGTATCACATTTGTTGGTGTTCTGTCAGCCTGCAATCATGTGGGTTTGTTTGACCAAGCTCGCAAACTTTTTGAAGTGATGAATAGTGTTTACGGGATTGAGCCAACTATTGAACACTATGGTTGTATGGTGGATTTGCTTGGTCGGATGGGTAAAATTGAGGAAGCAGAAGAACTTGTGAACGAAATTCCAGCAGATGAGGCTTCGATTTTACTAGAATCTCTTCTTGGTGCCTGTAAAAGGTTTGGACAATTGGAACAAGCAGAGCGTATAGCAAATCGGTTACTGGAATCGAATCCATATGAGAGTTCAGGTTATGTTCAGATGTCAAACTTGTATGCCTCTAATGGAAGATGGGATGAGGTTATGGAGGTGAGAAGAAAGATGAGAGCAGAAAGAGTAAACAAGAAGCCTGGATGTAGCATGATTGAAGTTGATGGGGTCGTCCATGAGTTCTTAGCTGGTGAAGGACTAATAATCGACTAAAACTTGGTAATATAGAATTGCTATCAGTTTTAGTTATAACCAAGAAGCATGAAAGTTAGGGGAGTTACATCCTAGAAAGCTTAAATTATTCACAGATCATAATGATGAATCATGCACAGATCTTTATATTACTATTCTACACCAAAATTTAATGAAAATTCATATCATTATGCACCTGCTGAAACACATTGATGATCATATCATGATATTCATTGGTATTGAGTCTGAGGTAACAAACCAGAAGCTCTTTGAGTTCTTCAGGGTGGTTGATACCATTCTCCATGATCATCTCAATCATTGAATCTCTAAAATCCTTCTGAGGATCGCTCGAGCATTTCACTACTGCAAAGCTTTCGTTCTCCATTCCTCCATCTGCTGTTTCTATCAGAAGCTCGTGCTCCCGTGCTCTCAGTTTAGCCTTCTTCAAGTCTTCAATAGCTTTAACCCTGCATTTTTCAGATGCTCTTGGTGAAAATACTCTAACCTTGTTGTTTTCTCTTGTTCCTAATCTGTTTAGCTCCCTTTTTAAGTACATAGATTTTCTCTGTTGGTCAGCCTTCAGCTTCACTTCTCTTAGTTTTACTTCCTTGAGCTTTTGCCACTGATGAGCTGATTTTGTTACGGTATGACCAAGAATCACAGAATCCTCTTTACTGTAACTTCCTGTACCTGTCCTTCTCGCTGGTTTTTTCGCCTTGACCTCTACATCTTGTTCTGATCTCTTTGGATTTTGTTCGAGAAGCCTTTGGTCACGTCTCTCACATCTCTGCTTATCTCTGTTCACCTGAATTCTTGGCGTCATGATCACAGTTCCTTTGTCTCTATCCATTGCCTCTACTTCCAGAAAGCCACACGTCTCTCTTTGGAAGTCTCTTACTTTCTTCCTTACACTGCTCATTATCTCTTCAAACTTCTCATTTGACTCTCTATCTTCTAATCTTGTTGCAGCGTTCTCCTTTTCTACTTGTACTCTCTGAAAGCTTTTTCTGCCCTCATCATTTCGACGTTTAGTAGAACTCAAGGAAGATTTTGTAGACATGGTCTGGCTAGCTTCATCATGTTGTTTCTTCTCTTTTGCAGGTTTCAAGTCAGAAGAACCGCTTAACTTTGTAAACCAAGAAACAGGAAGAGCACGAGACAACCCGGAAGAAGAAGAAGAAGAAACAGGTTTCTTCCTTCCCCATCTCATCATTCCTAATGATCAAAGAATCTGAAAACGTTTGGTGCTGTCTTTGTTAACCGGGTTTCTTAGGCTAGACGATGAAGAGATGTATAAAAATGAAGAGATGTATCTAGAGCTTACTGCTGTAATATTGTTAGGTCGTTGTGTTTAATAGGGAGATGAAGATGTTGTCTTAACGGGTAAAAGCTAGTTGCAGTTTGAAAAAAGAACCAAACCCGCCTGAAGAATCCTGTGACCACTTTTAGCCTAATTAACTTTTTCTTTTATTGGTTCTGTTATCTCTGGGTATGTTCTTGAATTTATACCAAAGTGGGGGACCAATTTTATCAATCAAAAACCAAACTTCATTGATGACAAAGACTTTGGCTCTCTCTCTCTCTCTCTTTCTCTTCTTTCGGAGTAACGTGACCGACCCAAGAACCACAAGAATCCTCCCATCTTTTAGTTTGTAGTAGCTGTCTTAATACCGTAATAACATTGAGTTCTTAGATCATGGAATCTAATCCCTTTGCAGTGGTTACATTAACATGATTACATACCTAGTCATGTCGCAAAACTAATACAAAATAGAACCCCGAAACCCGAGTGTCGTCCAACATAACAAAATGATTGGTACTGGTCCCAGTCTCTCTGGTCCTAGTCTGAGAGATAGATGTATATAATCATGAAGAAGGTAAAGTTGATGGATTTTGTGTTATCCCAAAGTTAAAGATTTTGTGAAGTTTTGAGGAAGATGTGGTCCTGACTTTAAAAGAACAGCTAAAAATCTCTCCATATGGATATAACACCTACCTTGAGGTATGGTTCGTGTCATCCCCCAACAACTTGTTCATGATTTTATTTTAATTTTTAGTTTCTTTTTCTTCTTCTATATAGTATACCCATCACAATGGGGATAGAGAAAGGTTTTAATTTATTTACAATATTTGTGTGTGTCTCTAGTATTGTCAAGACTTGGCATTGAAGCATTCTCCAAATTCACCAATTTTAGGCTCTTCTACTTTCCTATCTGAAAAGGAATAAAAGAATAATACCCCATCCCGTAGTAGATTAAAAAATATATAAAACTGTAATTATAGTTATCTTTTAAGATATTTTTGTAGGCAATTCATATTATCAAATAGGACAAAACGTTCTAATATCATGGCTACTCCTTGGTGATAGCGACGATACGGAACCCGTTACGTTTTATTGATAAAGAAGAGTGCACGTTATAAATTAATTTTTTATGTAATATTTATTTTAAGAAAAAAAACATTATTTGTCTTCTTTTTTTGATAATTAGAAAAAATTATTTGTTTCCAAATTTCTATAACTGGTCTTTTACAAACGTTTTGAAAGACATTATCATGTACTGTCAGTTGACACGGTTTTTATGTTATATAACCAATCTACATTTCGTATGTCATAATAACGATACTAAAAAAATGTTAAGTAGACTTAAAAGATGGCTTATTCAAGACTTTTCTTCTTAACGTTTTACTTGCATAGATTTGCATATACAAAAAGACATTTTTCTAAAAAAAGATCATACACTAAAAATAGTGTATGTATTGTATATCAATTATATTAAAAAAAAAAAAAAAAAGCAGTGTATGCCTGTATGGACTATCTCATGGCCGATCACCTCGACATTAATATATACGTGAATATTTTCATTCACGTGACATGCTTCTATTTCAGTTTACGAAGGATGAGAATATTTTGATCCAAACAGTCATTATTTTCTATGTAGTTCAAAATATTGTTAGTGAGAATTTGTTTTGATAACTCCAAACATTTGTTTTGATAACTCCAAATATTGTTAGTGTTCAAAATAAAAGTGTAACTTTATTTTTCTTCCCAATTCGCCGTTGAAATCATTAACGAGATCGCAGCCTTAACTACGACCACCGGATTCCAACTGTGTGATATTGTCGTTGTGAGGAGGAAGAGATGCAAATGAACTGTTGGATTTATCATTATTAACTACTTAAACTATTCAAAAAGAAGAAGATTTAGATAAGAGGAGAGGCCGACCAACGTCGGTCGGAAACAATGGCTAAACGGAGATACTATTGAAAAGGTGCTTTTTGGACTGGGGAGAAAGAGAGCGTCTTAAAAAATTATTTTTTTTGCTAGTATGTAGTATATTTGTAAATAAATTAAAAAATATATTTTCTATGTGTAAATAATATGTATTGTATATGAATACGACTTAATTTAAATGCCCACAGTAAAAATTTACTGCAGTTATTTATGTATTTTATAATTTTTATTCCCTTTTTCCGTTATGTTGTATGATGTTTTAGCTAAAATCGCATTGATTAAAAGTTATTTTTAAAAATTATACATTATTTAATAGTACGTTAAAAACAGTTAAAAACATAATTCAACCAATAATAAAAAAATACTCCAGAAATTAAAAAAATTACAATTATCAAACAAATTAAAAATATGTATAAATTTGTAAAGGATCTAATAAAGTGAAACAAAACAAACTTGTTACATTATGGGACAGAAGAAATATAAATTAGTAGCAATTACTGCTTTCTTTTTAACTTATACTACAAACATATTGTTTTATTTTCACTTTATGCACATTACATATTTCATCCATTTTAGTTGTCTTTTAAAGATGTTTCACACATATTAAGAAATTAAACATATTAAAATTTCTATTATACCATTCATTAATATATCATAAAATTCTATCTTTCTTATTAATATATTAAATTGAATGGGTCAAAAGTGTAACTTTGTTTATAATTCTGGATTGAAACTCTAAAACGACAACTAATTTGAAACAAAAAAACAATTTTAAAATGACAACTACTACGAAACGGAAGGAGTATATAATAACATATATATATATATATATATATATATGTATATACATATTTCACTTTATGCTATTATATATAGACATTACGTGTATAATAATGTGTATATATATATGTCTTATTTTTATTTTTCGTATGTATATATATTTTAAATTTTCATAATAAACCAAAAATATTTTCATAATATTTTAGTTCTTGTCCCATGGATGGTCATCCATGAAAATATTATATCTCTCCCATGAGTGATCACGTTTCACAATTTTGTATATAACCGTGATCACTTCAGGGTTGGTTTCAGAAGACAATTGCACTATAAGATCACCATCACACGGTCAGATCTTTTCCTCGTTTTTTTATGATGTTGATTCTTTTCCTATATGCATTAATTTCTTCTTAGCCTGTGTTGATTCAATAGTTTGTACTGTCGGATATTAAAAATTTGAAGTCATATTAGGGATATGGATGGTGAGAATTACAATCTCGTTTCTCCTAGAAGAGAAGAAATCTTTGATTTCTGAGCAAAGCATATTCAGTGGTGGATGATCCTTCAATGAATCTGTAGCGTGTGCGTTTAGAAACACACTTCTTGATGCGTCAGCGCTGTGGTTTCCATAACGCAGTTCTTGATGCGTCTTCTTTAATAAAGATCTCTTTTTAGCTCTCTAACGAATGGTTCAACACCTAAAACTAATCCATTTATTTGTGGTAAGAACATATCCAGAAACATTATAAATTGCAAAGAAGCTACCTTGATTATGATTACAGTAAAATCTGCGTATGATCGATCAAAGGACAAAAGCTTTATTATCTTGTTGGAGACCTAGTCGACAGACATTTTCCACACGACACAAGCTTCAGTAACGAATGTGGTCTTGCCCTTCTTGTTCTCACCTTCAACCTCGTGGCCTATAGTTTCAAAATTTCCATTTTTCAATTACCAATAACCAAAAAGTTTTGATTTATACTGAAGATAAAGAGAGTTTTGTTGTTACCTTGCGACGTTTGCCTCTTGAGGATTTCCAGCATAACAAGCTTCTTGATCTTGGTTCAAGTCTCCTGTAAGAAAAAAAGAGTCAACATTTTTACTTGATCTATCTTTGGATGTTTGATTAAGTGTTGAGAGATTCTTACAGATTCTCTTGTTCCAGCTTCTCGGCGATAGACACGGCCTTGCGTTTAGACCAACCGTTTTGGAGTGTGCATCCGTCAGCTTGCTGGATCACATGAGCCAACGAGACCTTACCTCTCACAATGCTTTGACTCTGGTTCTGACTCTGGCTTGCTTCCAAATGTTTCCTTCTAGCTCGGGCTAATGCAGAAGAACCAACTCGCTCTGTCCTCTGCTCTTCCTGTTGCTTCTTTTGTGGTTGTTGTTGACGTCTTTGTCCATTAGATTCAGTAACTTCAACTATCTCACTTCTTCCACTTCCATCGATGTTGTAATCGTGGTCAATGAGTGCTAGAGATTGTGGCAGGCTTTTGTCTTTCAGAGGTGGGTGATGATGATGATGCCCGTTGTTTCTTGGGTCTTTCTTTGTCTCGCATCTGATCTCTATTGTGACCGGAGACTCAAGAACCGCCTCAAATGCTTGCATAATATGGCCACGAAATTTCTCAGCCGTGGATTTTGTTAACGGTGAGCTGAACATTAGATGCACAGTAGGAGCTGCCATAACACCAGAAAATGAAAATATAGCTTCAAAATATTTTAGAACATCTAATCAAAGATTAAAGCTTTTTTTGCTTGATTCTAATCAAGATTTTAAGCTTTCTGCTACATCAGAACGAAGTTGGCTCACGAAAACTTTCAACATATATTAAGATATAAGCTTTGTCAATACGAAATGCATTACCTGATCCAAGGCTAAGAGAGACGATTCTTCCTTCTTTATAAAGAAACTCTCTCAAACCGTTAACTCGAAGCTTCTCGATAACCTCTAACCAAATTTCTTCAACAGCGGGTCGGTTTTTTTTACTATCTCCTCTTCTTCTGTCCAATCCAGAACTTCTTCCACCTGCTGGATCGCTAGAAGGATCCAGATGGTGATCTGAGCTTTCTCTACCTCCATTGTTCTCTAACGGTATTGGGCTACGGTTAAAGCTAGTATCTGCAGTGGACGAACGTTGAAGCAGATAGTTCTGATCAGGAGCCAATTGAAGCAATGCGGCTGTGAGCCAAGTCAGTTTATCGTTTGATACTCTCAGCTGTTTCTCTGCCTCGGATAACGTCTTAAGGGCCTGTCTCAGTTTCTCCATATCTTCTTTAGGTACTATAAATGTTGAACAAAACCACAAGTTGGATTAGAACAAAAGACCAAAACAAAGCTCTTGCATTTTACGTAGGCTGGAAAATGATGAAACTCACATGGTTGTCGCCGAAAGAACTTTCTTTTATGCCGATCTTTAGTGAAATCATAACTACCCGCAAGAATATCTGTTATGACCGTTGCAAGCTGAGACATTAAAGCCAATGGTTCTATACTTGTTTCCATTATTGTTCTCAGATTCTTCACAGTATTTACAGTATCTGCAGATAAAGCTAAATCAAGAAGATCCACTAATTTCTCATCAGAAATAAGCCCAACCTGAAAAGATTAAAAGAGAATTTAATTCGAGAAAGTTTCCAATTTTCAATTGTTATATCGGTGAGACAGAACAGTGCTTACCAGTTCCTGAACTAAAGGAACAGAGATCCTCTGTCCTAACAAACTCAGCTGTTCAAGAGTCATCTCAGCATCTCTTAGTGAACCATCTGATCTCGAAGCAATAAGCTTCAATGCATCTTTATCTATTTCAATCTCTTCTTTTGTTGCAATCCATTGCAACGAGTGAACTATATCCGCGTCCTTCAGTTTCGGGAAAAAGAATTTCTGGCACCTCGATATGATCACATGAGGCAAAACATCAAGACTCGAACACACTAGGATAAAGACTACACGACGTGGCGCTGCTCGATCCACCACTTTGGACAATGCATTCCAACAATCAGATGACAAGGTATCACAATCATCAAATATGAACACCCGAGGTGACTGAGATGACACTATCACATTACCATCCAGTAAATCCATGATGTTCTCAAAGTCATAGTTCCCCACAGGACCCACTTCCCGAATGTTCCAGCTTTTACCCATATCATGTGAGACACAAGAACTGCAAGTGCCACAAGGCTTTGGGTGTTCCATGGAATGACAGTTCAAAGCCCTTGCAAATATCCGAGCGCAAGAGGTCTTTCCGGTTCCATTTGGACCGTGGAAGACATACAAAAGCCCAAGCTTTCGTCTAGCAACTGCATTAGAAAGAGCTTGTACCACCAGATTCTGCCCCAGGAGATCCCGGAATGTTTTAGGCGTGTATTTTTCCGTAAGACTCTGATGCTGTTGCTGATGTCGATGCCGAGCATTTATATGGCTCTTCTTTTTGTGTTTTTTCTCCCCTGACCTTCCTTCTGAAGCAAGGTCAGAATCTTCTTCGTTTTTGAGCAGATTGTCTGCAAAAATCCCTAGCTCCCCCGAGTAATCGTGCACCCAACCTTCATTCTCTGCACTATCAACTAGTAAGGGAAGTGCTTCACCATCAGAGCGTATAAAGGAGCTTGAGTCATCATCAGATTGTATCATCATCATATCAGAACCATTTCTCTCATTGGTTTCACCTTTCCTTCCTCTCGAATCAGACATACCACAAGACAAACTCCTACCCGCCTTATCGAGAAAAGTTTTCCCTCGGTGATGAATTCTCGACCAATTAAATGGAATCCCACAAGCCTTAGTCATGTTCTGTTCCCCAAATCCCTCTTTTTCAACCTCATGCTTCTCACCTTGAGGCAATGTGTTAGAAGCAACAGACATCTCACTCTTACCACCACCAGTATCTCTACTCTTACCTCGAACTCTCCTCGTCCCTCTAAATTTCCGCCTTTTAGGCCGACTCGTTCCACCCGTGCATCCCCGAGTATTACCACCTCCACCTCCATACCTAACCCGTGGACGAACATTAGATGAAACAACATCATCACTATCACCCACAACAACCTCATTAAGCTGATCAGATAGTGTCTTAACAATAGCATCATTAACCCTGCTAAGCCTCCTACTAGCTTTTGATCCCGAATTACCCGAAGCAACACCATGAGAAACAACCTCATTCACATTTTGATAATCATCCCCAATTCTATAACTCTTTCTACTAGATTCCTCTCTCTTAACTCTCCTACCACTGTCCCTTTCACCACTAACCGGACCCGACCTTTCATCAGAAGGAGTCACTTTAGATGTCCCAAAGTTCACAACAGGTGGAGAACCACTCAAAACAGACAACCTACGACTAGACTTCTTATGATCAACAGATCTTCTTCCTCCTTCCACATGGTCTCCTTTCTTTGGAAGCAAATCAATAACCGAAGGAGGCGTGTTCCAAGCAGGAGGGCTTGCAGAAGGATCTCTAAGCGAGCGTGATCTTTGGAGAACAATGAGGTCTCTCATTAAGGCACGGTCAGTTAAAACCGGACTCTGCTTATGCATATGGTTCTTCAAGTGAATACAATTGGTTAAATGGATGTGGTTACGAAGATGCTCACCGATGTCTCCATTTGCATCTTTCAGAATTCGATTCCGAGTTGAAGAGGAAGAAGCAACCTTTGTCGTAGTAGTCGTCGTCGTCGTCATTAATTCAGAAGAAGAAGAGCTTTGTCTCTTTCCTCCTCGGAATCTTGCACAAGAACCAAATCGAATTGTATCTCATTTTGAAACCAAATATCCTAAAATTTCCTAATTAGAAGTGATTTTGTTTGACAAACTATGGCAAATAGCTTTAATTCCACAAAGAGCCCTAAAAATTACAACTTTTGAGTTCTCAAATCTCAGAAACCCACTACAAAGAAGTTCCCAAATCAAACTATATTAGTGCAATTGAAAACCCAAATGGGAAAAGTTAAAAAAATGGAAACTTTGGAGCTCTGTTACAAGTCAAGGGGAAAAAAACCAAGAAGCTAAAGCATCAAAATTTCTGGTTCTTGTACACTAAAGATGAGAGCTTGTTCCCCAATTAAAGATGAGAGAGAGTGAAGAAAGAGAGGCAAGTGGGCATTGTTGTTAGTTAGTAACCTCATCAGCCACAGAAGAACAGAAATCAAGAGAGAAAAAAGCAAAGAAACGGCACCGTTTTAAAAGCAATCACAGATCTCTCCTCTTTCTTCACCCAACTTTCACATGCAGATTCAGAGGAAACTGATGGGTTTCTGGAGAAAACGATGGCTTTTGGCAGAGAGCTAAAAACCTCCCTCTTGGGTAGAGGGTTTTGTTGTTTTTAGGTTTCTAGAGAGAGAGAGATGAAAATAAAAAGAGGACACAGATCTGTTGTGTTGCAGACACGAACACAGATGTGATGTACTATATGATATAAGAAATTAGGAACAGAGCCACTAAAGAAAGTGTCCGTTTGTAGGAGTAGCATGCAAGAGAAATTATGTCTTTTTTTTTTTCTTAATTAAAAAAAGATTCTAAAAAGTTTTTGAAAACTTGCAATGAGATACTTCATAAAGTTCCGACCTTTGAACTATACGGCTTGGTTTTTTTGTTCATTTTGTATTTGTTCGGATTTTAAAAAATAGTCGTTGGCATTTATTTTTCTTATTCCTGTTTATTTATTTACTTTTGGCTCTGTCCGTAATATGATTGAGTCATTTGGTCGATTCAACCGTTTGGATGCTTGGCAAGATCCATTTAAATGTGATTTTAAGGGATCTCCAATGCTAAACTCCTTAGGGGTTCTTAATTTGGGGTTCTTAACATTATTTAATTATTATCTTATATACATACAATCTTATCAACCTCATTCTTCTTTTTTATTTTAAAAACCCTTTTAATATTTAATTATTATTTTATATACATACATTCTTAACAACTCAATTCCTCTCTCTTCATTGAAAACTCCACCACGAAAGTTTTTTAAATAACAAATTTAAGAACCTCTCTCTCTTCTTTTAAAAACCCCTCTAATATTTAATTATTATCTTATATACATACAATCTTAACAATCTCTTTCCTCTTTCTTCTTTTACAAACTTTTTAATATTTAATTATTATTTTATATACTTACAATCTTAAGAACCCCATATTTAAAAACTCCCCATTGGAAATGCTCTAAGAACTTCGTCTCATGACACAACTTTATATATTACATAATTTGTTTTCTCATTAAATATAGTTAAAGGAGAACATGTCCACTCATGCTAGTCGAATCTTTCTAGTCATCAAAATAATAATAATCCAGAACAATGATCCCTGTTTCCTTCCTAATATGATTGGGTCTAAAAAATTTACTGTTCTGAATAGTAATCATCTCGTACCATATTATATATATATATATACACGTTTTTGTTATTATTTGAACAACACTATATTTCTTCCACATTTATTCTGCAGGTTACTATTTAAAATCTGAATGCTTATATCTATTAAAATATTCTAATTACATTAATTTTAATCCATGACAAGACAAAATCTACATTCTTACTACATACTTTATAAAATAAGCTGGATTAGTAATGATTTTATTTTTATCTAATCATAAGAAATTGTAAAAGGATTAAGAGATGTCCACTCAAGCTAGTCAAATCTGTATACTCAGAAAATAGTAATAATTCAAAGTAATTATCATATTTTCCTTTTAACCATGATGGAAATTTCCTTTAAATTTTATATTCTCTTTTGTTTATGTTAAGGTTTCTACTTGCAACCAGTCAAAATGGATCCGTCTCATCAATTCTAACAATATAATTACTATTAACAATCATTAAATGATCGAGATGAATAGTGTGTAAAGTCACAGCCTAAAATTTGTTTTTCTAAATGTGGCGGAACATACTAAATTTGTAGGTGTTATAGTAGAAACTATTGAAATGGTTTCTATCTCAAGTAAGATTCCATATATTGTTCCATTATGAAAATATGTAAGTGTGTTTTATTGCCAAATCTGCAATTAGACAAGAAAGCAAAAAATAGGATACGACAAAAGAAAGCCTCCGGACGATAACTATTGCGGTCAACGTCAGATCACGTGCACACACCGAGAGTTTGAGACTGAGATGATCATTTTTAAGAAGACGTGAACATGACTTCCCGTCTAAGATGTTGATGATCACTAAATTTATATATTAATATATAAAGTTGCTTTTGCAGTTTGCTATTTTTATGGGGGAAACGAGGAAAATGTAATATTATCATGGAGGGTTTTTACTTTTTACTCTAAACATAACTAAAATCATATTGTTTGTTATATGATAAGTGTATGGTTAACTGATCATCACTAACCACATATCGTATAGCTATAGATCTGAGAATTAGTTCATAATTCGATATAGACAATAAAGAAACAACTTCCAACACTTTTCAAAGAAATATAACGTTGTAAATAGTACAACACAAATGAAGAAGGCATAGGATTCGGATAAAAATAATAAATGGAAGTGGCATGGACCACCGATATGGATATTGGAAATTAGTAACATAGCTGGTCGAAGGAAGGCGAGATCACGTGTCTTTTACGAGACTCATGAGACATTTTTTTACTACAATAAAACATATATATATATATATATATATATATATCAAAATGGCTTCATGTATATATTTAATTTTTGTATATACAGTATATCTAGTTATCTACCTATATATGCTATGCGTATCAGCTTGTGCTATATAGGTATATACATGTATTTTAATGCGTGAGATTTTTTATATAGGCAAAATATCGAATTTAATTTTTAGGCACCTGAATTTTTCTATATACGTCGTAATCGATCTATATATACAATAGCACTACTCTCAGACTGAGACTCAGTAGAATCCTTTATATAGATAAATGGTCAAACTATATCTAAATATCTATATTATTAATGAAATCATCTAGTCAAATCTTTTGTTTGTGTGTGTGTGTCTGTTTTCACTTTTTCACGGCATTGTTGAAGAATCGAGTTGGTACCTTTCAACTTTTTGTGACACTAAATTCACATTTTAAGTGAAACATTAGATCAGTCCCAGAAAAACAAAAGTTATATGTTTTATCGCAGCATAATACAAAAGAAAGTCATATCACTATTGGACTCTTCTCTATAATTTGTTATAACGTTGTTCACATTATATTTGGTTGCATATATTAATAGTTCGTTATTGTATAGAGACAGATGGGTGAAGCTAGTGTGGATGCTTTAAATTTATCAACTACTTTGGAAAAAGTACCGAGAATCGGCACGGCTCGTGAACAAGATTGTATTGAACAACTTTAAGTACTACGATCATGATTTGACAGCATATCAACCAAATTGCTAATTTATCACTATATCACATTAAAACAGGTGTTTATGGTGTTTCATGTTTGATGTTTCAGCGTTAAATATTTTTCGTATTGTTATTTACTTTACTACCTATCTATACTAAAAAGAAAAGGAGAACATGGAAACGTTGACAAAAGAAATGGGAGACAAATTAGGAAATATAGATTTTGATTAGTAACTTCCGAAATGACGGAATTGCTTTTTTAACGTGATTTTGCAGGAGTTTTACCAATCAACGAAAATTGTGTAATGAGTCAAAAAACGCAAAAATCGTAGAGTTTGCATTTTTGTTGAAAAAAATACAAGTAAATGATCATTAAGCAATTAAGTGAGAATATAGTTGTTTATTCGTGTAAAAACAAAATATATTGTTTATTTTCATTTTTCCATGTCAAAAAAATCAACTTTGATCATAGATAATACGGTTGTATGAATATTAATATGGCTGCATAAATATTAATATATTATTTAGATCTTATTTTTTATAATTGTGAAATTATAAGTGTGAGAAATATATTTTAGCTATGTTTGAGTAATATTTTTAATGTTATTTTACTTTAATATATTTAAAATGTTTGATCTGTTTATAGTTTTAAATATATGTTTAACAATTTTTTAATTATCAAATAATTTTATATTAAATAACTTTTTTTTAAAAAGTTATATTTTTCTTAAAAAATAATTATTATATTCCGTTGTTTCATAAAATTTATTTAGTCAGACACTTTTTGGTTATTTTATAATTTTTTATTCAAACTATTAAAATGAAACAAGGAAAATAAGTTTCGCCTAAGGGCATCTCCAACCCCACTCTAAATCTTACACCAAACTCTATTTTAGAGTAAAATCTGCTTTAACCCCACTCTATTTTCAACTCAAAAATAGTGTAAACCTATTTTTTACTCCAAATATAGAGTAATCCTATTTTCCACTCTATTTTAGAGTTGAATTTTTTTATTTATAAACTAGTCCCTATAATTTTAAGTTATTTTATTTTCTAAGCTATAATAATTTATTTAGCAAACAAAATTTCAAAATCTTTTAATATCTTTTTAAATATAAAATACAATGACATAAAACCATAAACTGATAATAAATAATAATAATAAAATATTAAAAACTGAAATTAAAATACATAATATAAATTTAAAACAACAACAATTACTGATTTAATGAGTTAATAACCTGGTAATCGCTTCCCGATCCACCCACATTATTAAAATACTGTCCAAACGAATCAGGTTGAGGCGGATCTTGTTGATATTGTTATTGTTCAGCCTTTTTTTGATAAATCTTTGTTTGTTCATTTTGAACATATGCACGAAGATTTGGATCCGGTATTGAGTTCACGTCTTGGAACAAAAATTTGTTTTCTTCTTTATATTAATTCAATGCGTAGTTCTTACTTTGAATCTCCAAATGGTGTTGTCTTTGTGCATTGTATTCTTTAATTTCTCCAAAAGTAGCTTATTTCATTCTTCTCCAAAAATAATTTATTTTTGTTTTGTTATTTCTATGGTTAATTTTAAATATTTTCATAATTTTAGAAGTTTTGAAAGAAAAAAAAGTCAATGGGTTAATTTTAAAATTTTATAAATAAAGTGTATTATTTAGCAATAAGTAACAAAATAAAAAATAAGAATATACTTAGAATATTCTTTTTAGAGTAGAAAATAGAGTAATACATTGGAGAGAAATCTAACTCTATTTTAGAGTTACTCTATTTTAGAGTAAAAAATAGTGCAATACATTGGAGATGCTCTAAGGGCATCTCCAACCCCACTCTATATCCTACACTAAACTCTATTTTAGAGTAAAATCTGCTCCAACCCCACTCTATTTTCAACACAAAAATAGCGTAAACCTATTTTTTACTCCAAATATAGATTAATCCTATTTTTCACTCTATTTTAGAGTTGAACTTTTTTATTTATAAACTACTCCCTGTCATTTTAAGTTATTTTATTTTAAGAACTATAATAATTTAGTTAACAAACAAAATTTCAGAATCTTATAATATCTTTTTAAATATAAAATACAATGACATAAAACCATAAACTGATAATAAATAATAATTAAAAAATATTAAAAACTGAAATTAAAATACATAATATAAATTAAAAACAACAACAATTACTAATTTTATAAGTTAATAATCCGGTAAATCGTTTCCGGATCCACCCAAATTATTAAAATACTCTCCAAACGAATCAGGTTGAGGTGGATCTTGTTGATATTGTTGTTATTCGGCCCTTTTTCGATAAATCCTTGTTTGTTCACTTTGAACATATGCACGAACATTTGGATCCGGTATCGAGTTCAAAACTTTCTAGCTCGATTTAGACAAATTAAAACTAAAGACGCTCATTTTTCGCTTCGAAATGCGTTAATTGATCACATATGAGAAAAATATACGAATGACGATGAATAAATTTAAATCTATTTTCTTTGTTATTTTTATGTGGTGTATTGTGTTTTTTATATTAATAATTTTTTTTTTGTTATTTTAATTCTATTTTGTTTTGATATTTTTGTGTTGTTATTCTATGGTTAGTTATAAATATTTTCATAATTTTTAGAAGTTTTGAAAGAAAAAAAATTAGTGGGTTAATTTTTAAGTTCTATAAATAAAATGTATTATTTAGCAATTAATAACAAACTTGAAAATAAGAATATACTTAGAATATTTTTTTTAGAGTGAAAAATAGAGTAATACATTGGAGAGAAATTTAATTTTATTTATTCTATTATAGAGTAAAAAATAGTATAATACATTGGAGATGCTGTAAGTATTAGTGGGGACGAAAGAAAAAAATAAAAGGATGAAATAAACCTAAAGACGAGGTTTTTGTAGTTCCAAAATACAATGAACTAAAAAAGTGACTTCACGTATCTCTGACACATAACTTAATATTTTATTTTGGAAAGTTTTTTGATTCTCGAGCCCAAACTGAAGCTTTAACACTTGGAACTTGTAAGAGTGGAGAAGAGAATCTTTATCCATAGACTCATGTTATATACTACTGTAGTTTACTTTGTTATACGTTATAGCCCCTATATAACATTTTGTAGTTGTTATAAATTTATTCAATTATATATATATATATATATATATATATAGTAGGAGTACAAAATGTCAAAAATACCAAAATGTCTTTATCGTATTTTTTTTAATTTGAAATCTAAATTGTAATGTATTTGAGAATCTTTATCCAATCTAAAGTACCAAGTTATTTTCTATCATTTTATTACGAAATCTATTAGTAGAAAATGTCTGGTATAAAATTAAAAATAGTAGAAAATTCATAACAATTTTCGATGGAGAGTTGGAAAATTTTTTTGTAGGAAACTATAGTAAAAGAATAGAAGAAAACTTTAGACCAATTTCCTACCAAAATATACGTAAGAGGTATTCGTGATATTTTTCTACCAAAATTTTGGATATCAAATTTCCAAAGTCAATGTAAGACTCAATTATCCATAGATGGAGGAAGCTATTTGGAACAAGAAGCTCATTTTATGCAAACAATATAACCTATTTATTCCTAATTGATCTATTTTCTAAACTTTTTACACAAGAAAACATATTAAAAAATGATTATTTCTACATTATTTTTTGTGAAATTTTTTCTATAAGTCTAAACCAATAATATTAAATTATTATTTTCAAAATTTACAATTTATCATCAATAACTATTAAAAAGTACATTGAAAACTTTGGTGACAAAAAAGGTACATGGATAACTTTAAAAATTTTTTTTTTTTGGAAACAATTTTTTTTAAAAAAACTTGGGTTAATTAGGAACAAATGGATTAATACATAACAAAATTCAAAAGTATAAATCTTTGAAATTAAGATCATGGTACAATTAGTAATATGAATCTTTTTTCTGGTCAGAAGTCATATGAATCTAATGAGCTACAAATTCCAGATGGAATTACCACATCCAAATCTAAAATCTCAGTATCAAACCTAAAACCTAAATCACGTGCCCGCCATTGCTATTTTGCGGCGGCCCATTGCTAGGCTCCACGAGTCAGTCTTGAATTTTAAGTAAAACTAAACCACACAGAGCTAACTGTTCCCCACATGTTCTTCTCTGTAATGTGTTTGGTAAAAGCCTAGTTTATTATCCCAGAAAAGTTACTAGACTTAACCAAAAGTCAAAAGCTTAAGCTACAAAAAAGCCAGTTCTATTACATATATTATTATGATATTGGCATATGAATAGTACTTAAATTTCAATTGTTTCGAACAAAATGTTCGTACTTACCTTTATATGTGGTTATACTAGAATTTATTTCACTTTGAAAATAGAAAATATTTGGATATCTCTACTCTCTAGTTCTCAGGTAATACAAGGTTTTTAACTTATGTTTGTTTGAAGAAGAATCGAAGTGTAATACTTAAATTAAATTTCCTCGTTAATAACAAATGCGTCTGTAGTCCAACGGTTAGGATAATTGCCTTCCAAGCAATAGACCCGGGTTCGACTCCCGGCAGACGCAATTAGTTTAATTTTTTTTTTCTTTATATATGAATAATATAATTCATCGAACCAAAACGATGTCGTACGGTTGTTTAAACCGGAAAACCAAAACGTTGAGACTTCCCAACGTGTGTGGTCTATAATCTCTGTCGATTTCACAGCACAAAAATCTCTGTGGCGTTTTTGAGATTTTTCCAGAAAATCTTTCGAGTGTTGGATTGAGAAATGGAGGTTTCGTCTTCACTCAAGCTCTCATCGTCGTTATCTCCTTCCATCATCAACCTTCAGGTTACTTATATACAAATTCTCAGTTTTTTCTTTGCTTTGTTCTATGATCTTATTATATTCCTCTGATTTCTGAAACTGGGTCTGCAAATTCTTAATAAATTTGAAGACTTTCTTATTTAATACTGTAATTGCTTGCAGGGTTCTTCATCAAGTATTGATTTAAAATTCCCTAAGTACAACACTTCACTCTCTAAACCGTTTCTTCAACTTGATGATAGAAGCCTACGTCTTCGAGACCAACAAGCTTCACATTCTCTTAATCTAAGGTCATATAGAAAACGTGTCACTGCGAAATCAGGCTCTCAAGGTTGGGACTTTGGTAGATTTATCAAAACATTGTACTTCTTCAACGGAGCACCATCTCCTCTAAAGGTGTGTATGAGAGTTTTTATATCCATTGAGGTGTAATAGAGTCATTTGGGGTAATTGATTTGTTTCTTGCTTGTGAAGTTTGTTTCATCGGTTTTTGAGAAACTTACTAACGGATCAACGGAGGAACCGGTTTATCAAATGGAAACTTCTGGAATCATTCTTGTGGCTGGAGCTACTGGTGGGGTAGGAAGAAGGGTTGTTGATATCTTGAGGAAGAGAGGGTTGCTTGTTAAAGCATTGGTACTAAACCTTTTCGATAGATTTCTCGGTGCTTGTGTTCCTGATTCTGATAGTGTGGACAAAGCTTTAACTTTTGTGGGAATTTACATAGGTTAGAAACGAAGAGAAGGCTCGGAAAATGTTAGGACCTGACATTGACTTGGTGAGCAATTCCACTGGAGATTTTCCACATTGTATTCTTGGTGTCTTCATAGTTAAGATCATCGTTAACTATTTGCATTTATTTCAATGTTGTCAGATTGTTGCAGATATTACAAAGGAGAATACATTGGTTCCTGAAAAGTTCAAAGGAGTGAGGAAAGTGATCAATGCTGTTTCTGTTATTGTTGGTCCAAAGGAAGGAGATACACCTGAGAGACAAAAATACAATCAGGTCGGTGAAAATGGAATTTCCTTAAAAGCTTTGAACTTTAGATTCTAGCTTTGAGAAATGATGTTTTTTGGATACGGGTTATAATGCAGGGAGTCAGGTTCTTCGAGCCAGAGGTAATGGGACTAAAAGAACATTTCTTGAGTTTTCCTTTGATGAATTTAGACTATTCAGTGTTCAATGTTCAACAAAACTAAAACCTAAAGATTTTGGTGATACACAGATAAAAGGCGACTCTCCCCAGTTAGTGGAATATATTGGAATGAAGAACTTAATCAATGCTGTTAGAGATGGTGTTGGACTTGAGAATGGGAAGCTTCTTTTCGGTGTTGGGGGTAAGTTGGGTCAAGTAACTTGATTAGGTTTCTATAAGTTGACATAGCGTTTTAACATTCTTACTGATGTATCTGTATAGATAACACATTTAAAGATCTACCTTGGGGAGCCTTGGATGATGTTGTAATGGGAGGTGTCAGCGAAAGTAATTTCTTAGTAGATCTTTCCGCTGGAGAAAACGGTGGACCTACCGGGATTTTCAAAGGTTTTGATAACATAATAATTCTATTTGCCATTTTTCTTCTCTTGGATATAAACAAAACTTGTTTTGTTAGGAATTGTTTCCACAACAAATAATGGTGGATTTACGAGTGTCCGAACCAAGGTAAAGGGTACGACTTAACGTCAGAATCACTCCAATCTCTCTTATCATTCGTTATCTCACTGAAGCATGAGTCTTACATATTCCTTCTAAAACTTTCCCGAGGCAGAAAATGTCTCTGCATATGATGGTCTAGAGCTAAGACTAAAAGGTGATGGACTGCGTTACAAGCTAATCGTCCGGACAAGCCAAGATTGGGATACTGTTGGTTACACCGCTAGTTTCGACACTTCACCAGGCCAATGGCAATCTGTAAGCAAAATCACTTTTGTCATTAATTTTCGATCTACTTTTGTGGGTAGATCAATTATATTTCTGTTAATTCTAATCGTAGGTACGCTTACCTTTCTCGTCTTTAAGACCTGTATTTCGCGCACGTACAGTGACGGATGCACCGCCTTTTAATGCAAGCAGTATCATTTCACTACAGGTTTGTTGTCATTTTTTTTATCAACCCTCTTAAACTTTCCATTCCTGTTTGATTCAATTTTATTGTTTTTCAGCTTATGTTTAGTAAATTTGAGTATGACGGTAAGCTTAACCCGACTTTTAAAGAAGGACCTTTCGAGCTTCCTTTATCGAGCATTCGAGCTTATATCCAAGAACCTATTACTCCAAGGTCTGATTTTAGTTTCTTGCTCTAGAGACACCAAATTCTTCTCTAAACGCTGAATTGGCATTCGTTACTTACGGTTACAGGTTTGTTCATGTTGGCTCTGCGGGAGTAACCCGACCAGAGAGACCCGGTTTGGATCTAAGCAAACAACCTCCGGCTGTGAGATTAAACAAGGAGCTTGATTTCATTCTCACTTACAAGTTGAAGGTTTGTCTCTCTATACTCTCTTCTTTGCAAAAAATTGAAAAGTCATTTTCATAAGATTTTAAAGCTCTTCTTTTTCGATGAATAGGGAGAGGATCTGATACGTGAAAGCGGGATTCCATTTGCGATTGTACGGCCATGTGCTTTAACAGAAGAGCCTGCCGGAGCTGATCTCATTTTCGATCAAGGAGACAACATTACGGTATTTCAATTTTGCTTCCCCTTGAAACCAAAACTCTTTAAGTTAGCTAACATAACCAACTTCGGCTTTATTATATAGGGGAAGGTATCAAGAGACGAAGTAGCACGTATATGCATCGCTGCATTGGAAAGCCCGTATGCTCTAAACAAGACATTCGAGGTTTTAACAGAATTGATGACAAAAGTTTAGATTTTTCGGGATTTTACTTCAAGATGTTAAAGTTCTCAATTGGCCTGTTTTGTTTGTTTGTTTCAGGTTAAAAGTACAGTTCCGTTTAGTGAGCCTTTCACGGTAGATCCTGAGAATCCTCCACCGGAGAAAGACTACAATGAGTACTTCAAAAATCTGAAAGATGGAATCACCGGTAAAGAAGCTCTAGAACAGAGCTCTGCTGCAGTTTAAACCAAGTTTCCTCTACTTATGTAACATTTTGTTTTTGTTTCTTCCGTCTTCAAAATCTTTTGAAAAGTGTAAAAACAAAAAGTGTCGTGTAGAAACCTTTTTTTGTATATTCAATATATACGGATTGGTACATTGTAGTACAAAAGCTTACTCATGACAACAATAAAGATTGTACCTTTTGATCCGTGGAGGAGGTTCTACAAGTTTCTGAAATTTCTCTGCCATTTCTCTGTCTGTGAGAATTTTACCTTGTGGTGTAAGAAAAGCACTGCGTTGAAACGGTGGAGACCAGATTCCGCTTGTCTGGTAATCAAACTGAAACTCAGACACATCAGTGTACTTCTGAAGAAGTTTGTCTGAAACTGGTTTTGGTACGTTCTGAGTTAAAACAGAGAAAGATGAAGATGGAGGTGGGGATGAAGATTCAGACATTCTTTAAAATTAGAGACGAGATAAAATACGAACTTTTTGATTGGATGGCTTCATAAGGAAAAAAGGTTGATGGAGACTTTTATGGTAATGACAAAATAATAGATTCTTTTGCAAATAATGGAGGATGAGTGGAGAGGAGCACAGAACATTTGTCTGTGTGTTTTTGGATTTCTTTTCTAATGTCCAGATGCGTTTTTGGATTTCATAATTACAAATCATTGAGCTCTTTCACATGGCAAATGTGTATTGCTAGAATTAAGATAAAGAAATATACTTGAAAATTCAAATTAAAAACTCATATGGGTTTCAATAATAGTATGTATTGAGCCCATTGGGTTTCTATACTATGTAAAATCCCATAACTAGATAGAGAGCCACAAATGTTTCATTTGTTTTCTTAATCGAAATTGAGAGAGTGACTGAATGATCGCCGTTTACCAATGTAACATGACCACCACCACTTTTGTGACCTTTTCAAGAAAATGAAAGCATTTTAACAATATAGATACAAAATCCTCAATGAAATACCGGATCTACCCCTTGTATCAGAGCTTAAAAAGCCCACAGATCAGACGAGTAAACCGGGGTATTTTAGTAAAGTTCACACACAAATGAAAACTGTATTGGGTGATTTAGGTCCAGCTAGAAAGACACCAGTCTTACCCTAACTTTTTTCAAAGTCTCTTGTCTTTCTGTGGAAATCTGGGAAAACAAATTTGAATCTAAAGAGAAAAAGTAAGAGAGAAAAAATAAAGTAAAATCGAAGTGAAGCTCTTTTTTTTTGGTTAAAGAAGCGCAAAGTGTTTGTCTTTGTCCTCTATCTATTCAATTCCTTGGATCAAAGTGTGTGAGCAGTGTTAATGGCGGGTTACAGAGCAGATGATGATTATGATTACCTTTTCAAGGTGGTTCTGATCGGTGATTCAGGTGTTGGAAAGTCCAATTTGCTTTCTCGATTCACCAGGAACGAGTTTAGCCTTGAGTCTAAATCCACGATCGGGGTTGAGTTCGCGACTCGTAGCTTGAATGTTAATGAAAAAGTTATCAAAGCCCAGATTTGGGATACTGCTGGTCAAGAAAGGTTTTTTTTTTTTTTGGCTGTCTCTTTTGATTTTACTTCCTTGTTTTTGTGTTCATTTCTTCATTTCTCGATCTGGGTTTTTAGGTCGGGGCCTTTAGATGCATTGTGTAGTCAATACTATTCGTCTCTGTTTTTGGTTCTCTAGAATTAAATAATTAGGTTTAAGTAAACATATTTAGGTTAGAATTTGTGTTTTTGTTCAATTGCCAAAGGAACTCAAATGGAGCTTAAACTATATTTAGATCTGTCTTAGTGTATCGTATGTGATTGTGTAATTACTCTGGAGATGAAGTGATACATTGTGTTTGTTTTATAAGGAGAGAACCCAAATGTTATGCTTAAAGTTAGTTTCCAGTTTTGTAGAATTTGTGCTGTTGTGCTGATTATTTTGATCGATCAGTGCTCGATGATTTTCTGTGGTATCGGAATTACTGTCATAGGTAGAGAAGCTAATTCATTGTCTATATGTTGCTTAATTCTTATTCCTGGTGTATAGGGGATCTTTAGGATTGAGTGTAATCGTATATAGGTTTCTTTAATGATCAGTTTCAAAGCAATAAGCTTAAAAGCTTAAAAGCTTATTGCTTTGAAGTCTTTCATGTCGTTTCGGTTCTTCTTATGTGTTTTGCTGACTAAAACTTTAGCGGGTTTTTACCATCTCTCCTTTTTCTGCTATTTTTAGATACCGAGCAATCACTAGTGCATACTACCGTGGAGCTGTTGGGGCGCTTCTTGTTTACGACGTAACCCGACACTCCACATTTGAAAACGTTGAGAGATGGCTAAGGGAACTCCGTGACCATACCGACCCAAACATAGTTGTGATGCTAGTGGGAAACAAATCCGATCTTCGCCATCTTGTGGCGGTCCAAACCGAAGATGCAAAATCTTTTGCAGAGAATGAATCACTCTACTTCATGGAAACCTCAGCGCTTGAATCTACCAATGTTGAAAACGCGTTTTCTGAAGTACTAACTCAGATTTACCATGTTGTGAGCAAGAAAGCAATGGAGGCTGGTGAAGATTCGGGTAATGTTCCTTCGAAAGGAGAGAAGATTGATGTTGATGTTTCCGCTGTGAAGAAAACCGGTTGCTGCTCAAACTAAAAGACTACAGATTGAGGGATTTGGTCTGTATCCTCAAGCTAAGATCGTGTTATTTCTTTTCTTTTACATTCAAAATTCTTTTGAAGATGTTTGCTTTCTTAGGAAACAATCTTTGTTATGCTTTGATTTGCTTGCTTGCAAAATTGCTTAGCTTGGATCTGGTACTACTGCACCGGTTAAGGATTTTGTAATTTAACCGG
The DNA here is from genome assembly GCA_004349715.1 of Crucihimalaya himalaica. Lineage (NCBI taxonomy): Eukaryota > Viridiplantae > Streptophyta > Magnoliopsida > Brassicales > Brassicaceae > Crucihimalaya > Crucihimalaya himalaica. The sequence continues at coordinate 1,707,288 of SMJT01000017.1, read as the reverse complement.
TTCCAATCTGTGGTTTGTTCAGCTTGTTTTGTTTTCTATTCAATCCGAAAATATCTCTAAACCAATACTTAAAAGTGCTAATTCTTGAAGACAACAACTAATTTTGCTATATCAACATAGAAAAAAAAAAGAAGATAATCAAATCCTAAATTCTCGATCATCGATTTAACCTCTAATAATAGAAATTCTTGACAACATTTATAATTCGATTTTAGAAAATTACCCTTTTTTTTGTTTTGTCATTTGACTTTTCTTGACTTTTAATTTGCAAAAAAGTTAATAATAATAAAACCCATGTAATCTCTTTAATTTGTTTCCTAAAAAATTCACGTCGTCAGTAACGCCGAAAGAATATTCCGTTACTAAGATGACGGCTTCTACCGTTTCCCGCCAAGAAAATAGCCCTAAGAAACCTAACGACAGTAACGGCGAATTCAAACGTCTCTTAGTTCCCGAAACCTCTCAGCCGGAGAACGAACGCCGGGAATCTCCACCGGAGAATCAGGTCCTGAATGTAGAAGAAGACAGAGACAACACCTACGATTCGGTTCCTCCGTTCTCATGGGCGAAGCTATGGAAATTCACCGGACCTGGATTTCTCATGAGCATAGCGTTTCTAGATCCAGGAAACATCGAAGGAGATCTACAAGCCGGAGCTGTGGCTGGTTACTCTCTCCTATGGCTTCTTCTATGGGCTACGCTAATGGGACTTCTGATGCAGCTTCTCTCGGCTCGGATTGGTGTCGCGACGGGTCGACATCTAGCGGAGATTTGCCGAAACGAGTACCCATCGTGGGCTCGAATCTTGCTTTGGTTAATGGCGGAGGTTGCTTTGATCGGAGCTGATATTCAAGAAGTCATCGGAAGCGCGATCGCTCTTCAGATATTGACTCGAGGGTTTTTACCTATTTGGGTTGGTGTTATCATCACTGCATTTGATTGGTAAGCTAAATTAGATCAGATTTGAAAGGAATAGATTCAAAATTGAGCAAAATTATGTGTGTTTGATGTGAAAAACAGCTTCTTGATTTCGTATTTGGAGCATTGTGGAATGAGGAAATTAGAAGGACTTTTCGCGGTTTTGATTGCGACAATGGCTCTTTCGTTTGCTTGGATGTTTAATGAAACTAAGCCAAGTGTAGAAGAACTATTCATAGGTACTTAAACCAGAGTTTGTAAGATTCAGCTTTGTCTCTAATTGATGCCATTTCTGATTTTGGTTTTATCTTGATGACTTTGGAAAGGCATTCTTGTTCCGAAGCTCGGATCAAAGACGATAAGAGAAGCTGTTGGAGTTGTGGGATGTGTAATAACGCCTCACAATGTGTTCTTGCATTCGGCTTTAGTGCAGTCGAGGAAGACAAATCCAAAGGAGATTAACAGAGTTCAGGAAGCTCTTAACTACTATACAATTGAATCATCGGCCGCGCTTTTTGTCTCGTTCATGATCAATCTGTTTGTAACAGCGGTTTTCGCTAAAGGGTTTTACGGAACCAAACAGGCTGATAGTATAGGACTGGTTAATGCGGGACATTACTTACAGGAGAAATATGGTGGTGGAGTTTTCCCAATACTTTACATTTGGGGAATCGGTTTATTAGCTGCTGGACAAAGCAGTACTATAACCGGGACTTATGCTGGACAGTATATAATGGAAGGGTTCTTAGATCTTCAGATGGAGCAATGGCTATCAGCTTTTATAACAAGAAGCTTTGCGATTGTACCTACTATGATTGTTGCTGTTATGTTTAACACATCTGATGGCTCGCTAGATGTTTTAAACGAATGGCTTAACATTCTTCAATCGATGCAGATTCCTTTCGCAGTTATTCCTCTTTTGACTATGGTTTCTAAAGAACATATCATGGGTGTCTTCAAAATCGGACCTTCGCTCGAGGTAAAGCCATTTTGTCATCTCTTCTTTACTGTAATGTGCTTTGATTGTAACGAGTTAGTTGGGATCTTTGCAGAAGTTAGCATGGACTGTGGCGGTGTTTGTGATGATGATAAACGGGTATCTTCTTCTTGATTTCTTCATGGCTGAAGTGAAAGGGTTTTTTGTTGAGATTCTGGTTTTTGCTGGAATAGTAGGATACATCAGTTTCATCATCTATCTTGTTTCCTATAGAAGCTCACAATCTTCTTCTTGGTCAAGCTTAGAAATGTCACAGAGAGTTGTTTCCACAGAGACGTAAAATTCTAGAATTTCTCAACCCTGAAACTTATCTGAGCAAAGGCAGAAACGGTTTGGTCGATTTTGATGGATGGTTTTGTTGCATTTGCTCGACGATTTGATTTGAGACAGTACACCAGAGGAAACTGAGATGTGAGATGATGCAAAAACCAAATCGGTTAAGATTGTAGATTGAGTTGTTGAGTTTTGTTCTAACATAGCAAATGTAGAGTAGAATTATTTAAAAGACGTTAATGAATTCAAATTATAACATATGTGGAAAACAAATCTAGATATTTTTTTTTATCTTATGGATGTTATATGCCAATAACTTTAAAAAATATTAATTTTTTTAAAAAAGTATGGTGACGCTTAGGAGGCAAGCAAGTATCTGCCGCTGGTTAGAGACAAAGATTTGCGTCACTCTCCTCTCAACTGAAACTTTCCTTCACTTTCCCGCAAAATATTTGCCAACGAAACAGAGTGTTTTTGTTAGCTTTCCCATCAGCTTTCTTAGAAACCCACTGAAAGAAACTTGTCAACTTCCGATTTTTCACAATCCACCAAACTTTTTTAAATATCATTTTTTCTCCTCTTACAAAACCTTCACTCCCATGGCTTCTCAAACTCGTTACCCATCCAAATCTACAATCAGGGGAGTTCGAAGATGATGGAGTCTAGGTCTCCGATCTGCAACACTTGCGGTGAAGAGATTGGTGTAAAATCAAACGGAGAGTTCTTTGTGGCTTGTCATGAGTGTAGTTTCCCGATCTGCAAAGCTTGTCTTGAGTATGAATTCAAAGAAGGTCGAAGAATTTGCTTGCGTTGCGGCAATCCCTACGATGGTAAATCCTATTTCTGCAATTGGGTTTTCATAAATTTCCAATTTTTTATTCAAAAGTTGCATGTTTTGCTTTCTTTCTCAGAGAATGTGTTTGATGATGTTGAGACAAAGACATCTACAAGTCAATCCACCATTGCAACACACATCAATAACACTCCTCAGGTGTGTGTGTGTGTGTGTGTGTGATAAGATTAGTTGTTTTTCATTTATGTCTTAATTAGATTTTGCAAAAACTGATTTGATAACTTTTTTCTTGATTTTTTTTTGCAGGATTCTGGGATTCATGCTAGACATATAAGTACAGTCTCCACAATTGACAGTGGTAAGAGAACTAAGAAGCAAACTCAATTTTTTCAAAACGTTTAACTAGTTTAACTAATTTGAAGATTGTGATTTGTTGTTAAAGATCTGAATGATGAATATGGAAACCCGATATGGAAGAACAGAGTTGAGAGCTGGAAAGACAAGAAGAGCAAGAAGAAGAAGAAAGATGCAAAAGCAACAAAAGCTGAAGAACATGATGCTCAGATTCCTCCTCAACAGCACATGGAAGATATGCCACCGTAAGCACATCCTCGTACTAATCAAATCTACAGTTACATTTGTTTTGCTTTGGTGAAAAGATTTTGGAATACGTTCACAAGAAAGTTTGAGACTTTGATTTGGTCTGTGCCATTTGTTTTTCTCAGAAACACAGAGGCTGGTGCTACAGATGTGCTTTCGGTTGTGATTCCTATTCCAAGGACAAAGATCACTTCATACAGGATCGTTATCATCATGCGGTTGATCATCTTGGCTCTGTTTTTCAACTACCGTATCACGCATCCTGTCGATAGCGCTTACGGTTTATGGCTAACATCTGTGATATGTGAGATTTGGTTTGCTGTTTCATGGGTGTTGGATCAGTTCCCTAAATGGTCTCCTATTAACCGAGAAACTTACATCGATCGGTTATCCGCAAGGTAATAATCTTTCAGAACCGTTATATTATGCGGTAGTACAATTCTTGAAGTCTTATGAAATCATTTGTCAAAACTATGCAGATTCGAAAGAGAAGGCGAGCAATCACAGCTTGCAGCTGTAGATTTCTTTGTTAGTACAGTAGATCCATTAAAGGAGCCACCTTTAATCACTGCTAACACGGTGCTTTCGATCCTCGCGCTGGATTATCCGGTGGATAAAGTTTCTTGCTATGTATCTGATGATGGTGCCGCAATGCTTTCGTTTGAGTCTTTGGTTGAGACAGCAGATTTTGCTAGGAAATGGGTACCTTTCTGCAAAAAGTACTCAATCGAGCCACGAGCTCCCGAGTTTTACTTCTCACTAAAAATCGATTACTTGAGGGATAAAGTTCAACCTTCTTTTGTGAAAGAACGTAGAGCTATGAAAGTAAGTAAGCAAGGGCTTTAAAATCCTCAATCAAGCTCATAACATTGACACTGAAAACTTTTCTCTGATCTCTCTTGCTGTAGAGGGATTATGAGGAGTTCAAAATCAGAATGAATGCTTTAGTCGCCAAGGCTCAAAAGACACCAGAAGAAGGATGGACAATGCAAGATGGAACCTCTTGGCCTGGAAACAATACTCGTGACCATCCTGGGATGATTCAGGTTTGCTCTATATATGATTGTGTCTTAAGAATATACTTGTTGAGTGTTCTTCTGAATCTTTTATCTTATTTCTTGTAGGTCTTCCTTGGATACAGCGGTGCTCGTGACATTGAGGGAAACGAACTTCCAAGATTAGTTTACGTCTCTAGAGAGAAGAGACCTGGATATCAGCATCACAAGAAGGCTGGGGCAGAGAATGCATTGGTAAAACTTGAATTCTCATTCTTTTTTAATCGAAAACTTAGCATTATATGTTGTAACACAATCCTTACGATTTTGTTTCTTTCGGTAGGTGAGGGTGTCTGCGGTTTTAACGAATGCTCCATTCATTCTTAACCTTGATTGTGATCACTACGTCAACAATAGCAAAGCCGTGCGTGAAGCAATGTGCTTTTTAATGGATCCTATTGTTGGTCAAGACGTTTGCTTTGTTCAATTCCCACAGAGATTTGATGGAATTGACAAGAGTGACCGATATGCTAACCGCAATATAGTTTTCTTCGATGTAAGTTATCTCACATTTCAAACTCATATGCTCATAAATTCAAACAAGTTTTGGTCTTTCTTCTGATATCTTGTGATTTTTGATTTGATGATTTCAGGTTAATATGAGAGGGCTTGATGGGATTCAAGGTCCAGTTTATGTTGGTACAGGTACTGTCTTTAGAAGACAAGCACTTTACGGATATAGTCCTCCTTCTAAACCGAGGATTTTACCACAATCTTCTTCCTCTTCTTGTTGCTGTCTAACTAAGAAGAAACCAACTCAAGATCCTTCTGAGATTTACAAAGACGCAAAGCGAGAAGAACTAGATGCCGCAATCTTTAATCTTGGAGACCTTGACAACTACGATGAGTACGAAAGATCAATGCTGATTTCACAGACTAGCTTTGAGAAAACATTTGGTCTCTCTGCGGTTTTCATCGAGTCTACTCTTATGGAGAATGGCGGTGTTCCTGACTCTGTAAACCCGTCAACGCTCATCAAAGAAGCTATTCATGTCATTAGCTGCGGATACGAAGAGAAAACCGAATGGGGAAAAGAAGTAAGTTTTGTTTTCTACAAATCAACGTTCTTAACTTCACAATCTCTTGTGAATAAAATCATAACCTTTCATTCTGTTTTCGCAGATCGGGTGGATTTACGGATCAATCACAGAAGACATTTTGACAGGTTTCAAGATGCATTGCCGTGGATGGAGGTCGATTTACTGTATGCCATTAAGACCAGCTTTTAAAGGATCTGCTCCAATCAATCTATCAGATAGACTTCACCAGGTTCTGCGTTGGGCTCTTGGTTCGGTCGAGATCTTCCTTAGCCGGCATTGTCCTCTCTGGTATGGTTGCAGCGGAGGCCGCCTCAAGTTGCTCCAGAGATTAGCTTATATAAACACTATTGTTTATCCATTCACTTCTTTGCCTCTTGTTGCTTACTGTACTCTTCCTGCTATCTGCCTTCTCACCGGCAAATTCATCATCCCAACGGTAACTTCTTCAAACTACTAATTAATTTGGTTCGGTTACGGTTTAAGAGTTTCAATTTGGATTTGGTTCAGCGCAGTTCATATGCTTAACTCTATACTGTACTACTTATGAGTCGTGAAGTCTAATGATTGGATTTGATCTTTTGTTGTTGTTCGTTATTGCAGCTATCAAACCTAGCAAGCATACTGTTTCTAGGTCTCTTCATATCAATCATCTTAACAAGTGTCCTCGAGCTTCGATGGAGTGGAGTTAGCATCGAAGACTTGTGGCGAAACGAACAGTTTTGGGTAATCGGAGGAGTCTCAGCTCATCTCTTCGCCGTTTTCCAAGGATTCCTCAAAATGCTTGCTGGTCTCGATACAAATTTTACAGTCACATCAAAAACCGCAGACGATTTAGAATTCGGTGAGCTTTACATCGTCAAATGGACAACTCTCTTGATCCCTCCGACGTCACTTCTCATAATCAACTTGGTCGGAGTCGTTGCTGGATTTTCTGATGCTCTTAACAAAGGTTATGAAGCTTGGGGACCTTTGTTTGGGAAAGTGTTTTTCGCCTTTTGGGTGATTCTTCATCTTTATCCTTTCCTCAAAGGTCTTATGGGAAGACAAAACAGAACACCCACCATTGTTATTCTCTGGTCTATCTTGCTTGCTTCTGTGTTTTCCCTTGTTTGGGTTCGTATCAATCCTTTCGTCTCCAAAACCGATAGGACCTCCCTTTCTCAGAACTGTCTTTTGATCGATTGCTAAGAGAAAGGAGTTTGTTTTGTGAACGATTGATGATCTGTTTTTGGTTGTTTTATAAATTTTCCTCCCTTGTGAGAGAAGTTATCACATATGGTTGCTTGAGCCACAAGTTAAGTAATGTTCTTATTTTAGCAGCAAGTTAGGTTTCTATTTTTTTCAAATTTCAACATGTTGAAAAACCAAAATATCTTATTAAAGTTTGATGGAATCTGTATCGTATAAAACAACACCGAGACAAACCAAAAAAATACAAATCAGATTCCGTGAACAAAAGCATCAATGTCAGGCTGAGGAATGTCATCAAGCAAAGAGTCAATGCTACATCCTTCCTCAAGCAGCTTCTCATTGAATCCAAAATCATCAGTAAAAACACATTCAGGCACAATCCTGTCTTGTCCATAAATCTCCACTTGATCCTTCTTCTTCTCCTCAACCGCGGCAACAACATCCTTCTTCTTGTTACTCTCTCTGCGTCTACCTCTTGCAGGAACCGATGTAGCCGACAAAACTCCCAAATTCAAGCTCTTGATGTAGTCCTGCAACAGAGAAGGTCTTGGATACTTAGATCTACACTTTCTTTTAGAAAATTGTCTTCGTTTTGTCGCGTTCCAATGGTTCTTGATTGAGTTCTCTGTTCTTCCAGGGAGTCTTTTCGCAATCTCTGCCCATTTGTTTCCAATCTCTTTGTGAAATTCTATCAACACTCTGTCCTCTTCTTCACTCCATGTCTCTTTCTGCAACAATATATAAATTAATCCTACCAATATCAATATCTTTAGTTTCCTTAACCATCATTACATGATCGTAGCTACTAGTTAATACCTTAATGTCAGGTCTCAAATGGTTATGCCACCTCTCTCTGCATTGTTTCCCGATCCTTCCTGGTAACACTTGAGCGATATGCGACCACTTACGCAATCCGTACTTCGCCACGAGTTGAATCAATATCCTATTAGCCAAAACAAGTAAAACTTAATTAAAAACAGCAGTGTCACGTTATGTTAATTGGTTCGTAAGCTTTGTTATGTTAATGACAAACCTGTCTTCTTCAGCAGTCCATTGTCCTTTGACTAAGGTTGACGTTTTCTTTTCTTTCCATGATGATGATGAAGACGAAGAAGACAACTTTCGTGTAAGAAATGGTTTGGTCTTGTTGAAACTCGACGCTCTATAACAATCATTATCTGCAGAAACACATGAAATTTCATCTGGTATTACGAAACTCATAGGTTTGATAGTCTCAGTAGGAGGGTAATCAAAAGGGATCATCCTCATCATCATCATGTTGTTTTGATCCAAATCCATATGATCATGTTCATCGACCAAATTGATCTCTTGATGATGATTACGAGTGAAGTATGGATTCTCCGCAGCTTGGAAATGATGATTCATCAAATGTGGTTTAGATTCATAAAACTCGATTATGTTTTCTTGGTAAGAGCAATGCTCGAAAGGAGCATTATTGATACAAGACGACGTCGTTTGGAGACCGAGCAAATGGTTTGAAGATGATGAGCCATGGTGATGATGATGATGATCAAACTGATGATCATGATCAAGATGGTGAAAATCTTGAAGAAAGCTTGTGGGTTTTGATTGGTCGGCTACTTCGAATGGAAAATCTTCTTCTTTCATGTGTTCTTGATCACGTGTGAAGATGTTTTGGTTTAAAGGAACAAAACCATTCTCGTCGACGAAGTTCTCCATTTTTTGGAACGGAGAAAAAAAACTAATTAGTTAGTAAGAAAAAAATAAGTGAAGTCTTTTTGCGTCTTTGTGTTAGCTTTGTTCTTTCTCGTATTTGTAAGGTAAGGGAAGAAAGAAAGTACATTTATTGTGTGTTTTTACTATACCCATAAATTTGTTATGGAATTGAAATCTAACGTTTGGAGTTTGTTGTATAGCATTAGTGTGATTTTTTATATATTAAATTAATTAATTGATTCTTAAATGCTTAGCCATGTTATTGTTTTTCTTAAAACATGTTTCAACATGAAAGTGAGGAAAAAAAAAAAGTAAATTAATTTCAAACTAGACTTAGTTTATGATGAGAAAAAAAAACATTACTAAGTAAATATACTTCAAGCTAATTGTTTATTTTAAGAATTTTAAAATCTTAATTTTAATGGAAAATTAAATAGATTAAAAATCAAGTTAGAAAATGTGAGATTATAATCTTTGTTGACGTTACACATTAGGTGTTGTTGAATTTGGGGTAAACATAGTTGAATGTTTGTGAAAACGCTAGTAGGAATTTAATGTAGTTTTAACAACTCATTTATTGTGAATATTTAATTGTGTCTAGTTAGATTTTCGTAAAGTGTACTGTATCATTTAGTCAACAAAATGGTAATTACCATTTTAAAAAGAATAAATGGATTCAAAAAGACCATTTTTAGTACTAAGGTATAATTAATGGATTCAAAAAGAATAAATATATGCTGTTTCACGTAAAAAGGAATAGTCTTATAGTATAGTATACTGTACTAGATTTTGGATTCTTAATTTTTTATAAGAGTTTGTATTAGTCATTTAGATTATAGCTTAACTCAATTGATTGGATAAAAACTTAATACATGAGTTTCATGATTCCATAAACCTAGCCCACGTATCTTCTGTCTCGATAATATGTGTGTTTTATATATATATATATATATATATATATATATATAGATTGAGAATTATAACATGAGCATGTGCTATATTATGGGGAAATAGATTTTGTCGAGAAGATCAAACGCTTTAATGTCTCTTTTTGTTGATATAAAATGTTTTAAAAAATACCTGAAATTTCAAGGAGCTTTATACGTACAATATTCTGATTATTGAACGTCATTACTGTTTTAATATTCATAAATCTTTGTTAAATTTTGTAATTTATTCTCGGGCACACAAAAAAAAAAGTGTCTTATAAGCGAAATTACAAAGCTCATAATGAGTATACAACTAGAGTGAGAGATATGAATTTTATGACAAACAAGATTGTGTCATTTAATTTATTTATCTTTATACAAATCAAAATAAAAGTTTTTAAAATCATGTGAAAACATGTATTTTTGGAAGTTATAGCTGTCTATCACTATTAACTAAAATGAATAATTATAACATTTTATTAAAATAAGTTTTGAAATAACTTCTAACAAGATTGATAGAGAGAAATAAGTTTTGATTCGCTGCTCTCTTGCAACCTCTAGCGAGTTCAAGACAATAGATTTTCAGACCCATCGTATCAGCTATTACAATCTCCGACGAACTTTAACTCCATCGTTCTATTAAGAAGTCCCCAACAAAAAAGTAAATATAGCCATTGGCCAAAGTGAAAGAAACATAAAACCACGTCGTTTATATAACATGGATGGAGCAATCAGCAAATGTTAATAATGTGACTAATGGTGTTTCGTTCAGTGTAGGTTGAAGCCATTAATTTAGTTCTTGTAGATTTTCTCTCAATTTATTCAAGTTTGTGTAGGAATGTGTACAACTTGTTAGTTCATTAGTTCATGCATATATATATTATATATCTTTTTCCTAAATCTGAGTTATGTCAGAAACTTTATACAAGACCTTTATTTATTCATGTATGGGACTATGGGGCGTTACACACAAAAAAAAAGAAAGATGATTCCTATGATATTCTTCTCGTCTGTCTCCAGTTCAATGCATAAGGACTGGACTACTGCTGCTAATATCGATGAACTTTCTTTTTTTAGGGCATCTCCAATGTAACACCAAAACACCAAAATTTAGTGTAAACTAACTCTAATTCAACTCTATAATTCATACCAAATTTTTTTTTTAATGTTTTGTGAGCAGTGTCACACCAAATTTAGTGTGATATTATTCACAAAACACTAAAAAAATAATATTATTTTATTGTTATTTTTATTTTAAAATAATATTTTAATTTTTGTTTATCAATTAATTATGCTTTAGTAATATGATTAAATTGTATTTTACACATGATTATCAATTTATTTTTGATAATATAAAATTTCAATTGTAATTAATATAGCATATTAATTTGAAAAAGATATATTAATAAAAAAATTAATTATAAAGAATACATAACTTATCAAAGATCAATTAAAACACTCAAAAAATAAAATTACATAATTAAAACCAAACACACATAAAAAATAAAATGCAACAAGCTAATTTAAAGACATAAAATTACATAATTAAAACCAAACACACACAAAAATAAAATGCAAGAACTAATTTTAAAGACATAGTATTTTTTTAAACTATTAAAAATAAACAAAATCTTAAATTTAATAATATAATAATAAAAAATATTGTTTTTGGTGTGAAATTTGGTGTTGTGATTGGAGATGAAAAAAAAAGTAAGACACCAAAACATCAAATTTGGTGTGAATCCAACACTAAATTTGGTGTTTGGGTTGGAGATGCTCTTACAAAAGTTAAATCAATGGAGACTTATTACATTACACGATCCAATCCAGAGCATTAGCATAAATCATCCGCTAATATAGCATTTGGTAACGGATATTTACCTTATTTAGACTCTTCTTTATATATTTTGAATGAATTGTTACAATCAGAGATACGGCGAAGCTCCAACACCATCCGCTCTTTTGAATCAACATCTAGACAAGTCTGCTCGCAATCAAATTTCTACAATTCGAGAGCTCGGTGATGAGCTATATGACGGGTGCATGGCGAGTTGGTTTGCATCAAAATAAAGTTTCAGTTCCTTAAAATGTTTTTATTTTAGATAATGTACCTTAAAAATGTCTAAAAACACGAAATGTACGTAGTTTTTCGCAAATAAATTTTACATTTTATTTAAAAATTAAACAGAGAGAATGAAAAGCTACTAAAATAATTATGGGTCAGTAACAAAACTATCATCTTCTATGACATTAATTACAAAATGGGGGGGGGTGTATTGGACTTGAAATTTTAGAGGATTTGGTGGGATTTTAATATTTTAGAATTTTGAGAGATTTGAGTAAGTTTTTATGAGTTTTGGGTTATTTGTTAGAGGATTTAGAGGGTTTATATTTTAAATGGTTTGGGATTTGGTAAGATTTTATTATTAACTTTGGGTGATTTTAGGATACTTTAAAAAAAGAAAAGAAACTACACAAATGATCAACAATTATCTTGCAATGGCGTGATGCGAAATTGTGTTATTTTGAGAATGCAAGTAATCCAAGGTAAGATACCTATCAGAGGCACTTCGTCCATGTAAAGAAGGAGAAGATAATAACAATTAACAATTAACTAGAGACAAAACAGTACCAAACACAAGATAAGTTTATAAATCCACACAAAACGAGATTGAATCATGTTTATCTCTTTCATGGGATGCAGTCCACGCTGTCTGAATTCCAATCTTATGATATACGAGTGTAACTAAAATTTAGAGATATATCATACCTCTCAAAGTCATCAAAAACTATTGTATCAGGAACAATCTCACTAAAAGCTGAAACAGCATTTAGCTCTTTGTACTCACCTGAAAAACAAAATTTCATCAAATAATTCAATGATCATCCAAAAGTCTTCCAGAAGAAATAAAGTTCAGAACTTTATGAAAACCGATATCATCCAAGAACAAAGTTATACACCAAAAGAAACAATTTGTTACTTCACATTCAACAATTCAATTACACAAGTTTTCTCAGGAAGTGAATAGAGAGGCTGAGTAGAAGAAGGTTTTTTGGGCAAATTTGAGGAAAGCAAAGCATAGAGGCAACTTGTGGCCATGTGATGGAAACCCGGATGGAAACCCAAAAAGACACAACATATGTGGCCATGTGAAATTTAGCTTCGAAATGTAGTGTTATTCCTGTATAATTTGAGATTAAACACCGTTAATTGCACTTAAAAACATCAATCAGACCTATATATATATATCCCGATTCGAATCAGACATATATATATATATATATATATATATATATCCCGATTCGAATTTGATTAAGTTAAACCATCGCCAAACACCAACCTAAACATTCGAGCTATAAAAAAAATATAGAAGAAAAAGAGAGAGATCATAATATTAACTCACAAGAACTTTGCCGCCGAGTTGGACGGAGAGAATCACATCGGATTTATTCACTTCGTCGACCATCTGGAGAGACACCTTCGAAGAAGACGTCAACAACCATGTCCCGTGGGACGGATAATCCAGCTCTCTCTTCTTAACTGGTTTCAAACCTAGATACGGAGAGGGAGAAGACGGAAACTGAACAAATCAAGCAAAATTGATCAGCCATCGTCCCATAAATTGTAGATATGAACCTCAAATATGCCGAGAAGTTTTGGGGAGAGAGAGAAAGGAAGAGAAGAGAGTCACAAATTTGTTTGAAATTTTGCATTGTTTCTCAAAGAAGAACACGAGAGTCACTGTATATTTTGCATTGTTTGTGTGACATTGTTTTTTTTTACAATCATTCAAAGTTTCACCTTGAAGGGTGGAATTTTATGAGTCATATTTTTTAACTGAAAATTATATAAAGTCACCTAAAATCTGTTTCAGAAATCTTCTACAAAAGAATTATGATATTTTGAATAACAGTAGATTTGATATGAGTTTTTAAAAGTGTTGAGTGAATAACAAGAGATTATGAATTATTTTAAATGATTTTACATGAATCTCAAGTTCAATAACACATGATTTGTGGAGATTTTTTAAAATCATCAGTTGAATAACATGTGATTTTAAAAATACTTCAAAATATCCTAAAATGCTAAGTTCAATACACCATATTCAAAATGATTTTTTAATTAGGGCGTGTTCGTTTCGTAGTCGCTGGCGACTGCGACTGCGACTCAGAAATCGCAGGTCGTTATTCGTTAATCAATCGCGCGACTAGTTGCTGCGACCGGTCGCTGAATCCTGCAACTGCCAAACGAACAACACAGCGACTACCAAAATAATTTTATTTTATTGATAAATTTAAATTTTTATAAAATTTTTATAAAATTTTTATAAAATTTTTATAACAAATTTTTATAACAAATTTTTTTAACAAACTTTATTAAATTTTTATAACAAATTTTTATAAAATTTTTATATTTATTTTTTATATATTTTTTATAAAATGATATTTATAAAATTTATAGTAACAAATGATATTTATATGTAATAGTAAATTTTTTTAAAATTTAAAAATTTATTTTTTATATATGTAATAGTAGTAAATGATAAAAAAATATTAAAAACTAATCATAAATCAAATTTCTTTACTTAAAAGAAAGGTTTAAAAATTACTGTCAAAATAAATTTTATAACAAATTTTTATAAAGTTTTTATAACAAATTTTTATAAAATTTTTATAACAAATTTTTATAAAAAAATTTTATAAAATTTTTATAACCAATTTTTATTACAAATTTTTATAACAAATTTTTATTAAATTTTTATAACAAATTTTTATAAAATTTTATAACAAATTTTTATAACAAATTTTTATTAATTTTTTATTAAATTTTTATAACAAATTTTTATAAAATTATTTTGGCAGTCGCTGGGTTGTTCGTTTGGCAGTCGCTGGATCCCGCGACTGATCGCGCGACCAGTCGCTATTTTTTTCAGCGATTCGAATTTTCAGTCGCTGCGACCAGTCGCGGGATCCCGCGACTGCCAAACGAACAACGCGCAGTCGCGGTCGCTGGTCGCAGTCGCCAGCAACTGCCAAACGAACAAGGCCTTAGTCATTTCGCTTGATAGAATCAGTATGTACCAAAAAAAAAAAAAAAAAATCAAAACCTATAAAACAAATACATTTGTTTTGTTGAGCTTTTCTTCCCCTCTTATTATTTTTATGTACCGCAAAGAAGCTTCCCATTTACATTTGTCAAAATTTAACAAAATGGTAAAACACATTGCACAAACACAACAAAAGAATCCTATCCACAACCAAAGTTTAACTAAATAAGCCTTAAAACAACCAATTAATGCAACAAAATAGAGTTGTAATAAGTATGGGAAAGAAAGAAGAACAAATTCCTGAAAGAAGAAGATTAGAAGAAGGTCAATATCGTAGTTAAACCAAAACAAAAGCCTAAAAGTATACAAACCCCAACTGTCACATGACCCATCTTTGAAAAATCCAATCTTTCTCTTCTCCTTATTCTTCTTCTTCTCTTTTTTCTCTCTTTTACTTTCTCTGACACACTTCCTTCTCTTTCTCAGTCTCTCTCTCTCTTCACCATGAAACCTCCGTCATTACCGTTACTCCTCCTCCTCCTCCACCTCTCAGCCACTATCTCCGCCGCTCCTTCCCTCTCTCCAACTCCTTCTCCAACCACTTCTCCCATTCCACCTCACAAACCCTCCTCCTCCACTTCCCCATTAGACCCTAAACAACTCAAAGCCCTTGAATCTCTCAACATCCCCACCGTCAAAGATCCTTGCAACCACCGTCCCTCCACCTCCTCCTCCGTCGTTACCTGCGACTCCAGCTCCCCATTTCGCCTCGTCACTTCTATCTCCTTCACTAATTGCTCATCCGATCTCTCTATCTCCTCCACAGCTCTCAGAGCTCTCTCCCCATCTCTCACATCTCTCTCTTTCCTCAACTGCCCATCTCTCTCACCTCCTCCACGTCTCCCTGACTCACTCCACTCCTTCACCGCCGTCTCATCCTTCCTCCGCCGCCGTAATGGCCTCTCCGGAGTCTTCCTAGCTCGTCTCGTTAACCTCACTGACCTCACTGTATCCTCTGTCCCTGTATCAACCTCTGGCCTCTTCGTCATCCTCGGAAATATGCACAAGATTGTCTCTTTAACAATCTCTCACGCAAATCTCTCCGGGAACATCCCTAAATCGTTCCACTCCAATCTCACATTCATCGATTTATCAGACAATCTACTCAAAGGCTCAATACCCACTTCGGTTACTCTACTCTCCAACCTAAAGTCCTTAAATTTATCCAAAAACTCCATCTCCGGCGACATACCCGTCGGAATCGGCGACCTAATTTCACTAAAAAACCTATCTTTAGCCTCCAACAAGCTATCAGGACCAATCCCAGATTCAATCTCATCGATTCCAGAGCTTACACACTTAGATCTGAGTGGAAACCAACTAAACGGCACCGTTCCGAGATTCATCTCCAAGATGAAGTATCTCACACACTTGAATCTAGCTAACAATGCCTTCCATGGAGTTCTTCCATTCAATGCCAGCTTCATCAAGAAACTCCAAGTGTTCAAAATAGGTGGAAACAGTGATCTTTGTTACAACCATACTGTTTTGTCATCGAAGATGAAATTGGGTATTGCTAAGTGTGATAAACATGGTTTGCCTTTGTCTCCACCGCCGCAGAAAGAAGATTCGAATTCAGATTATGATTACGGCAATGAAGATGACACTAGTGAGAAGAAGAAAGAAGAGCATCATGGTCCTAATAAGGTTGTGCTTGGTGTTGCTATTGGACTTTCCTCTCTTGTTTTCTTAATCATCTTCATGATCCTTCTCGCCAAATGGTGTGGTTGATTCACAGAAAAGTGTAATCTTTACTTCTCATTCGTTAGTGAATACAGATAAAGCAAAAAAAAAGGCCTGATCTTTGAGAGTGAGAAGATTAGGGTTCTTATGGGATGAAGAAGATGATAGTGATGATTTTTTGGAGAATAACCGAACCGGTTCTCCGCACTAATCCCGGTTTAATCTTCTTTGGTTTTCCTATTTTACTTTGTTTCACATTATAGTCTTTGGTTTGTTTTCAGATTTTGTTGTAATTTTAAGTGTATGTGGTTAAAGGATTATTTTGTAATAATTATTGAATTATTCTTATCAATTATTTTCTTCAACAAACATTTTTCCTCATGAGTTGTGTTTAACTGTTTATATGTAATAAGGCACATGCGGTTGAACATGGTTCAGTTGATCCAGAAAAAAGAAACGTGTCATTGGTTAGTACTTAGTAGTACCTTGACCAAATTATAAATGATTGAAACGTTCTAACAAACACTTGAATGTATAAAGTAATCGAATAAATGAAATATGGTGGTTATGTTTCCCTTTGAAGCAATGATACTATCATGAAAAGATATATATAGATAGCTCCATCAAAAATCCAGCCTGTTCATGTTCTAATTGCTTCGATATCAATGATTACACCAGGACCGATCCAGCCTAAAACCGGGTCGGTAAGAACAATGTACAGTACATGAAACAGTTTGATTTTCACCAGAAACCTCTGCAAGAACAATGTCCATCTTTAAATTGGTGAAACCGGTTTGAATCTCTAAGGACAATTTCTCTTCTGGTTAACTTAGACATGAACTTGGCCATTTCGTGACAATCTCCACAGACTCTTAGATTCTTAGTAACTCTTATGATCTTTCCATGTCCAGAGCTAAGAATCCCTAACGCCATTGCCAATTTCTCACTATGACCACACAAAGCTTCTTCCTTTTCCATCTCTTCCGCATCGATCAATGCATATTTAGTCAGCGGTGAATGCCCTTCTTCTATCATTCTAGCTCTTACTCTCCTCAAAAAAGCTTCAATCTTTTCGGTTTCCGGGTTTGAACTATCTCCAGCTACAAAGATGTTAACTTTACCCTTAATTTCTATCCAGCTACATCCCGGATTCTTCCTCAATCCACGTTGCCCTATCCTCTTTCTTAGCCTTTTTACTTCTTCCCATTTCTCAGCTTCCGCGTAGATATTCGCCATGAGTACATAATATCCTGTGTTATCTGGTTCAAGCTCGAAGACTTTCTCTGCCACTCTCTCAGCTAGCTTAACATCATGATGTATCCTGCAGCCACACAGCAACGCTCCCCAGATTGTAGCATCTGGCGGAATTGGCATGTTCTCGATGAACCTATAAGCTTTTGACAAGTTTCCGGTTCTTGCAAGCATGTCGACTATACAAGCATAATGTTCTACTGTTGGCTCGATCTTGCATTCATGTCTCATGATGTTAAAGATTCTCCATCCTTCATCCACTAGTCCTGAATGGCTACAAGAATACAACAAAGATACAAAGGATATTTCGTCTGGCTCAATACCCGCTTGTCTCATTTGATTGAAAAGAACTATCGCTTCTTTTCCAAACCCGTGCATCCCATATCCAGCTATCATCACTGTCCAAGAAACAAGATCCTTGGAAGCAATATCATCAAAGAGCAAACGTGCGAGTAACAACGCTCCACATTTCGCGTACATGTCTACAAGCGAATTAACAACATGCCGGTCTGAGAAATACCCATTCCTCATGATGTGACCGTGGATCTCCCTGCCTTTATCGAAAGCAGAAAGACTTGCACAAGCCGGAAGAATACATGCCACTGTTCTCTCATCAGGATTAAACCGCTTTTCTCCCAACATCAAATTGAACATGCTTAGAGCTTCATTGGCGAAACAGTTCTTCGAGTACCCACCAATAATGGTGTTCCACGAGATAATATCTTTCAAACGCATCTCAGAGAACACTAACTCCGCCTCTCGCATGCTTCCACATTTCGCATACATATCCATCAGAGCATTTGATACAAAAATATCAAAACCCATATCATTTTCCTTTATCCACTCATGGACTCGCTTACCTTCGTCTAATAACCGATTACGGGCACAGCAGTTTAAAACCGCAGTGACTGTATAAACATCAGGGCTAATACCTTCTTCCTCCATTTCTTCAAATAACTTCACAGCTTCACCAGCCAAACCTTCCCTAGCATAACCAGCAATCATGGAAGTATATGACACAACACTTCGATCACTCATCTCCGTAAACACAGCTTTAGCAGAATCTAGATCACCGGATTTCGAATACATATCAAGCAACGTATTAGAAAAACGATCTTCTCTGCTGAAACAAGCTTTCATTCCAAAACTGTGGACAGCTCTACCTAAGGAGATCAAACGGGAATCAGCACAGCCTGCAAAAACGCTAACTATAGTAGCCAAATCAATATCTACTCCTGAAACCAACATCTGCACGAAAAAAGATAGCCCTTGTTCAGCTAATCCGTTTGATACATACCCATTAATAATAGAATTCCAAGATATGACATCTCTCTCAGTCATTTCATCAAACACCTTACGTGCACTTTGAACTCTCTGATTCTTCAAATAAAACGCAACCAGAGAATTCCCAACAGAGTTACAATCTCCAAAACCTGATTTCAAAATATAACCATGAAGCTGCTCTCCTCCATTAACACTTCGCAAAGACGAAAAGCTCTTTGAAATACAAGAAAAAGTATAGCTATCCATTTCAACACCCAAACTCATCATTTTCTTGAACAATCCAATACTAGCACTGAAATCACCAGATTTTGCAAGCTCATTCATCAAAATATTCCAGAACAAAGCTTTCTCAATCCTAACTTGATCGAAAACTCGACTCGCTTCTTTCAAATCCCCACAATATGTGTACATAAGCGCGAGTTTTGATCCCAAATTCGAATCTATCACAAACCCATTACCACGAATAAAGGAATCAACTTCTTTACCATCCTTGAGAGATTTCGAATCCGCACAGAGTTGAAGCACAGAGCATAAAGTTCTTGGATCAATATCCCATTTTCCGGATTCGCGAAGAAGTTTCACGGCGCTCTCTAGATTCCTTGCTTCGCAGAATCTCCGTAATCGATTGTTCGCAACCGTTACGCTTCGATCAAATGTTGTAATCGAATCCGCACAATCTGAGACTGTTCTCAACGAAGCTCTATTAAAAATCACATTTTTCCTAACTCTAACATCGCTTCTGATCTCCTTCTGGGTTTGAAATCGGTGAGAGGAAGAGAAACAGAAGCTTGACGAAGACAAATTCGCCACCAACATCGCTACCTCTTATTGTCCTCTACTCATCAGACAAGAAAGCGCGGGAAAATTGTAATATGCTTGTCTTCAGTAAAAGTTGTGATATGCTTCTGTCCACTTGAGAGCGATGTTCCAAAAACTTCAAAGTGTTTTCTTTTAGCAACCAAAACGTCAAAGTTTAGCCATTTATGGTCCACAAGTTTTTGCATAGCTGTAATTGGACCCTGACATATAAAGGTGAGATTTTTAGGGGATAAAATTTTGTTTTCTTGTTGTGACTTACTTGTGAGAAATTGAGTGAGAATCGTAGGAAGAGAAACTCTGATTTTCACTTCATTCTTTGGGAAGTCTCTGTTTTTCAGGGGGAAGTCAGGAATTAAAGCTATGGACTTGGCTCTTCATTTTCCTTGTGCTTACCCGTTGATCAAACAAGGGTTCATGAGAGCTATGTATACTAATCATCTTCCTGTTAGAGGTAATCAAATCTTTGCTAGAATCACAGAGGTTATGGAAATGTTCCGAGTTTTGTAGAACTTTAGGAACTGCCAAAACCATTTTTTCTGTACAGCTAACCGAATTTAGACAGATTGCAGATACTCCTTCACTGCCGTTTGCGGTGCGCTTTGAGGAGAGTCCTTCAAGAACAACAATTAATGGCGATGGAAGAAACCGGCTTCAAGAGAAAGCTTCGTCTCTTTCTTCATTGAGGAGAGCCAAGAAAGGATCTGTTTGTTGCAAGAAACCGTCTAATAGACGAACCTCAAATCCGAGTAAAGCGAACCAAGAGGAGATCATTTCTCTCTTGAAACGAATTCAATCTTCAATCTCCAAAGGAGAATCTCGGGGAGTTGAAGAGAAGAACCGCGATGAGTCTTCTGAGAGCAAGCCGCTGACCAAAGCTGTTCTTGACGTTCTTGAGAAATCAAGAAAGAAAACTGAGGGTAATTAACTATTCTCGATCAAATACCAAATCCATGTTCTTGCCATTAGTTAATATAATAGCCAACTCTTCAACTATAGGAAATACTAGTTTGAAGGAGGAGCCACCAAAGAGTCAAGTAGAGGTTCCTCGACCATCATCTAATTTCGTCAAGAGAACTCCTATATCTTCTGCCTCAGGTCAAAGAGGTAAGCTTCCAGTATCAATCAGCGATAAAGCTTTAGGAGAAATGACAAAGAATGAAGAGAAAGCTTCATTGATAGAAACTATGAAACTTGCAGAACTCAAGGAAGTTGCAAAGAACAGAGGAATCAAAGGATACTCAAAGTTGAGGAAGAGTGAACTTCTAGAGCTGATCAGATCGTCCTGATTGTAATCATGAGGTCACATTCTCTCTGGTATGCAAACCGGATAACAAATATGGCTTGGAGTTGTTACATTTAGACAATTATTCATGTATCAAGAATCTTAACCTTGTAAAGTTTGGTTTTTCTCCATTTCATGCCTGTGGTCAAACTAAATTCTGAAAATATTAATAAACTAGTAACAAAAACCCCAAAAATGGTTCATATCTCGAAGGTACTTGAAGATTCTTAACCAACTGAAGTCAAAAAGGTTACCACAACCGTAAATATAAGAACTTGAAACAGAGCTAACACAACAAAACAAAATGGAAAAAACTCTTCAACCAGTGATATTCTGAGACTTGTTGAGGATAACACCTTCATACTTAACCTGGAACCACTTCATGGCATCATCCTTTGTAACTCTATGTTGAATACCAACACGAGCCTTGCATCTACGACGACGGGCCACACGGTATCCCGGGCGTTCAAGAACAACGTAGAAATCCATACCGTAGATACCGGTAGAAGGATCATACCTAAGAAAGAAATGCAGAATGATGAGGAACATTCCCCTCATAATCAAATTTGATTTACTAAATCAGCCCATATGTCCTGATCACAACTCTTACTTGATTCCAAGATCAATGTGCTCCTGGATACCGAATCCGAAGCAGCCAGTGTCACTGAAGTTCCTCCTCAACAGCTCGTATTCCTTCACTTTCAAGCCACTCTCAAGAAGCTGCATTGCCTTCTCGCCTCTCACAGTGACATAGCACGCAATCTTTTCATTACGCCTAATACCGAAAGACCTCACAGTGTACCTCGCTGTTTACAATAAAGAACACTCTAAATTAAGACTTTAGAATCTTAAGTCAGATATAACATACAAAAGTTTCTACATGAAGATGATCACATACCCTTGGAGAAGACGGGGGTTTGACCACTGAGCTGTTCCAACACCTACAATTACCAAAACCCTCGATTAATAAAGTGTAGAGAATAAAAATTTCAATTCCAATTCCTCAATGCCATAAACCATTTCAAGTAGCTAAAGCGTAAAGACTCAATTTTTTTTGCAGTGTTGACAAGATTCCTAGTAAATGATTATTCTAAGGGAAATAAAGAACGAACCTTGGAGGCACGAGTGAGACGATCACCACTCTCACCAACAGAGATGTTAAGAACGAGCTTCTGAACCTTAATATCCCTCATAGGGTTCGAGAGCTTCTTCTCCGACGCCTGCATCACGTAAATACAAAATTAATTCCAAAATGAGGAACTTGATATCCATAGATCAAAAGGATGAAACTTTACCATCTTAAAATTAGGGATTCAAAATCGAGGGAGATGAGCAAAAAGAGTGGCAGACGAATTGCGTCTGCTGCGAAGTGTGATAGTTATATGAAAGACACTAGGGTTTCTTCCTCGAATTAAATGACGAAAGTACCCCTTTTTAGGGTTAAAATATAAAAAACCTCCGTTGCCGGGACTCGAACCCGGGTCTCTCGGGTGAGAGCCGAGTATCCTGACCAGCTAGACTACAACGGATTGATGTCATTTCATGAGATTACATTTATATTAAATGAAAATAATAAGCTCACTTAGGATTCTTTGCCAATCTTGGCTGGTATGGTAAGGCCACAAAATAGCTACTAGTGAGAGCATATTTATGCAAGACAAAAAAAAAGTGTTCAAGATTTGCCTTTGTAAGAGACTTGAGTCGTAAACAAACCATCTTCATTAAACTTGGTAATAAAATAGCAGAAGCCAAACATTCAAAAGCAGAAAAAAAAAATGAACCAAAGCAACCCCTTAAACCGCAGTAACTCCAGCCTTCCTCTTCTGGTAGACCGATGAAACACATTGTATCACCTTCTGCTCAAACTTTACTATATAAAAATATCTGACTAAACTCATTTACATATGCAGAAATAAAGAAGAAAAGAAGCAAAGAGGAGATTTGTGTTTTTCACCAAACTTAAAAGGAGAGAAAGAAGCAGATACAATTGGAGATTTTTTTTGTTTTGGCAGGTTTGGGGAAGTTGGTTTGTAGCAGCTGGCTTTGACCATCAAACTTGTCTGAACAGAACATCTCTGGAACAAGTCTGAGGAGGAAAAACTTCGAATTGTGTCCTCCACGTTGGCTTCAACTACTACCTTCTGGCTCGTGTAATGGTACATTATATATAAAAAGTTGTTTGTCTTTTGCAGATCCTTTATGTTCCAGATTGATTCAAGAAACTTAGACCCAATTGTCTCTTGATATGGTCTGGAATCAACTTGTTGACCAGTTCAGGTGATGCTCCAGCTACCTCTTGTTTGAAGTTAAAGAGAGGCGGGAAAGGCCGTCCATTTGGTAAACGGGCGTTTGGTTCTCTGAGTTCATCAAAGAACGGATGTGCACAAGCTTCGAGCTGTAATAAACGGAATATAAAAAACATTAAGCATTCAGTTTATATTCTTATAGACATAAGAAATTTCAAGACAATGCTCACCGCTGTGCATCTAAGACTTGGAGAGTATTGAAGCAACCTCGATGCAAAATCAATAGCTTCTGGAGGCATCCTCTTGTGGAAGATCTAAATCAAAATGTAAATATGATTATGTTGATGTACTAAGTGGAAACTGAAACAAAAATGTATGTAAAAGAGAGAAAAAAAACAAACCTTGTGCCAAGGGTGTGCCTTTATCTGTGGAAACCTAAAATCTGTGTAATGTGGATTCATACATCGGATTTCTTCTCGAGTTGGTGTACCAAGAACCTGTGTCCAACAACTCCATACAATGAGGATTTGTAGCCAATGAATGTAATTTGCAAAATATCATAGTTAAGAATTCTTACTTTTATAATTTCAACTAGCTGATCCACAGCATTTTCTCCAGGAAACAATGGCTGCATAAAAAAATATATCCTCAGAACGAGTCCTAACGCGAATACACGGAAGATTAAAGAAGCTAGTTACTGAAAAACTGTTTACCTGACCAAGAAGAAGCTCGGCAAGAACACAACCAGCAGACCAAATATCAATTGAAGTTGTGTACTCCGTGGCACCAAATATGAGTTCAGGTGCACGGTAGAATCGTGAACAGATGTAAGAAATGTTGGCTTCACCTTTAACCTGAAGCAACAGTAAATTTCAAGAGTAAGTGGCAGGATCACACAAAACAACAAACATTACAAGTCGAAAGAGTTTATCTGTCACAAAGTCTTACGAGCTGTTTCGCACTGCCAAAGTCACAGATCTTGACTTGATGTGTAAGAGGATCAACCTGTTGAAGGAGACCAGAAGAGATAAATTTAACAAAGAGAGAAACAAGAGAAGAAAAAAACACAGACTTGAATCTTGAATGTAATGCATACCAGAAGATTTTGGGGCTTTAGATCTCTGTGACAAACTCCAGCAACATTGTGAATGTAGGCAAGTCCCCGGAAGATCTGACATGACAAAAGGATTTAATATAAGAATCAGAACAAATTTATGTACATCAATTATGTAAAAAGAAGAGTGTTGTTGTTACCTGGTACATGTAAAGTTTAACATAGACAAGCGGCATTCTTTGGTTTGCACTGCTATAATGTTTGAGAACTCGATACAAGCTCTCAGGGACATACTCCATAACCAAATTGAGGAATAGCTCGTCTTTACTTGTGGTCGAGAAGAAGCAATGTTTCAAACAAACCACATTTGGATGATCCATCACACGCATTAACTGAAGTTCTCGGTTCTTGTATCTTCTGTCTTGCAAAACCTTCTTTATCGCCACGGTTTCTCCAGTCTCCAAACATTTAGCTTGGAAAACTATTCCGAAAGAGCCTGTACCGACAACTCGCTCCGCCATGTAACTAATTGTCTAACAAAAACATACAAAACATATTGTTTATGACCAAATCTTGCATATACACAAAAGTATCTATTTGGTTAAGCCTATATACCTGCTTTGGTTCTCCATTTTTGCCTCCGATTGTGGTGGAAATTATGTGACCAGTGACTTGATCATGTCCATCAACAACAGCAGCAGGCATCTCCTGTAAAAGACAAGCATTAAGGTCAATAAAAACGCAAGTAACAATAGATTCCACCATTAAAAAAAGCCAAAAGTAAAATGATTGTCTCAGAATCAAAAGCCTAAAGAAGGAAACTTTATCCTAAAAGAGTGGTTAGGAAATAGCCGTTAAGCAGAATGAATCTGACTTAGTAAAAACATATACTTTTGTCACGCGAAGCAAAAGAAAATTTAACAAATAAAACAAGAATGAATACTCCAATTCTGGATCTAGCAACTTGTACAAACTGTGGATTTAATTACAGATCGAGACAAATAGACATGAATAATCCTGTATTAGGGACTTTGCTGAAGGGTCTTTATGTACAGATCCAGACACATAAACATGGAAAGCTAATTCACAAAATCATAAGATGTACTGATTTATGTAATTGGCAAGTCTCATGAAAAAAAAAAAGATGCTCAATTGACACAACCGAGGAGATACATATCATCAGGTAAAGAACATTTTTCTCAGAACTCAAACCCCTTGAGCAGCCATGTCTAGAGCTAAGAGATGTCAAGGTAGCTCAACAGGTGAATAAAGCTCAAAACTTTGGACAAGCCCAGAACTTTAAAAAAAAAAAAAACCTTCAACTTCAAGAGTAGTAAACTAGAGATTTCTTTATCCAAGAACAAGGGTCTCAAAAAGACCAGTAATAGAAAGGGTAAAACAAAAATGAAAGACAGCAAAAGGAACACAAGTATCTTACCTTATCGTCAGCCATGGCGATAGAGAGAGACACAGAAGAAGCGAATAGAAAGAGAAGAGAGAGAGTGGATTTGAGAGAGAGAGAGAGAGAACAAATGAGCTTCAATCAGTTTGGTTGGTAATGATGGTCATGGTGGAGAGAGAGAGAAAGAGAGAGAAGGAACAAGAGCATGTGAAGCCAGCTCCTCTTTCTCGCTCCTATTATCTTTTTATCTCTCTCTCTCTTTGCTTTCCGTTTTCTTCGCCATCTTCTTTCGTATTCTTTTTTTATTTATTTATTTTTTGTTTGTTAAGATGAAATTACATAAACACCCCTGGGAGTACTCTTAATTTACGCAGACAACAAGGACTCTCTTTTGTTAGAGGAAATTTCGTGATCAAAGGGCATATCCATACATGTTCTTGTCGGTCAAATTTGAATCCCTCATGGTGCCTTGGCTTTGCTAATTATCTTTCCAAGTTCGTTTGGTTGAGAGGGTCTTAACACTTAACTGTGACCTTTTCAAGCTATCTCATAATAATATGTTAAATGCTAGAATTGTCAATGTCTCATTTTCATTGTTTACTTACAAAACTGTATATTTATTCTGTTTCGTTTATCACAAGTGAATGTCACAAACTCAATATTGTAAATCTTTCCAAATATTTTTATTTTAAAAAATAATTCCAAAGGTATTATCATAATCCGTATAGAAGTTTTATTAGTAATTCGTCTCAAGACAAATAAGTACGGTCTTTTCAGACCGGATACATAATTATATGGTTTGATTGATTAAACAAATCGATATAAATTGTTTAGCGATAGGAGAAAAAAAATCTGAGAGTAATTTATTTTGTACCGTTTTGACATTGTTTTATGATTATTACGATGAAAATGGTCTACAGAATTAGTTACTCGCAATAAAAAAAAATTACTGTCATATATATTTTGATTGTCAATCATACATATTTTTGATATAATATTAGTATATGATCAATTTATTAGATCTAACTACATAGTCTTAGATTACTCGTAACTCTAAATCTAGTTTTGTACCTATCGATGATTTACACCAACTATTCGATATTAAAAAACACTTATCTGAGGTATGAATAGAAAAGTTAGAGCATGATGAACTGGAACAAATTTGTCAAAGATCCAAGTTTGACCATTTGGTGGGAAAACTTCTTTTTTGACATTGATGAAAGGAAAAAAGCATTTATGTTTCTTTGGTCTTAGCTTTTTAATGTTTTCTATTTTATAATTAAATTTTTAGACTTCAATTGTCTTTATAATTATGACCTAATAGTGTAGCTTTACTTATTGTGTTTTGTTGTTTTTCTTTATATTTGTTTATTTATTTTTCTGGAAACTTCAATATTAAAATCAATGATGATAATGATGCAGTACTAGCATTTGTAGAAGACAACAACAAAAAATATATTAATATAATTTCTTTTTGTTCAATTATGCATGGGACATACATACTTTTGGCTGAATGGATTTACATTGCATATTTTGTGTAATCCTGAGATTCAATCATTTAATGTCGATATATGTATTATCCAATCGTATTGTATACAATAGCAACCAGTTTAAATATTCGTATACACACTCGGTTTTAGCTGCAGATTTTGATCGTAGTAAATTATTGTTGTTGAAATTTTGAAATTATCGATGTAAATCAGTCTTATTTTTTTCTAATTATATTTATTTAATAGGAAAATACAATAGTATACAAAATAGAATACAATAATATACAAAATTTATGATTTCTTTTTTTCTTGTTTGTGTAAATAAAATGTAGAATGATAGAGGTTTGTTTGATCAATCTACTAAAACAGAATTTCGTTCCTATGTTGGTGTGTAGTTTCGTAAACATCTATCTTGCAGAATACAACAATCGATCTATGTATTGACACTTTATATAATGGTTCGATTGATGTTTTTTGAAGTGGTGCCTAATGACAATATTTCATAGAGGTGCATCTTCCCTAAAAAACACATATGTATAGGTGCATTTTCCTCAAAAAAACACACATATTTTAGAATTTAACTTAACTAAATCATGTAGATTAAATTAAATAAACTCTAACAGTTGTTACGATTAATAGATTATTCTCATGATTACAGACAAATAAAATAGCAATGTAAACGTGAATGAAGCTTGTAAAGTTGAAATCATTGTGCGATTTTATTTGTATAGAATCGTAAGTTCAGAATTTTAACGAGAGAAAAATACAGATATCTATTTTTCTATAGAAATGATTTATATATTTTATATGAATGTTGTTTTACTGTACAGATGAAATAAAACCCACGATATGTTATAATACTATTGGAGCATAGTGAAATGAATAAAAGGTAAAGCGGTCTCACTCGATAAGCTTTGGTATGTAAAATGTTTCACATTAGAAATTGGGTCGACATACTTTTGTATTACAATGTAAAATATTTCACGTTGAAAGTTGCGGAATTTGTGAACTAATATATAAGTACGTGGCAATCTTTCATATTTTGAATTAGCTTTTGAAGGTGAGTTCACTACAAGAAAATAGGCGATTAGCGACGGAAATTTACGACGGAAAAATTCCGTCGCAAAAATGTGACGGCATTGCGACGAAATTGCGACGAAACAAGTTTTCGTCGCAAAGTCCTAGCAAAATTGCGAAGAACATATCCCTCGCTAATTGCGAGTAACTTGCAACGATATACCCTCTTATTTGCGATGAATTTGCGACGAAAATATAAAATCGCATCTTTGCGAGGGCATTGCGATGATTTTGCACGGGCAAATTGTTTCCGTCGCAATTTACTCGCAAAATTGCGAGCAAACATTCCCTCGCAAATTGCATGTACATTGCGACGAATTTGCGACTTTATTGCATGGGTAGTAAAAATGGGTATAAAATTAGGTGAAACACGTTTTAAATGTTGTACCTAATTATTGTGAGGGTCGGTTTCCTCGCAAATACGTCGCAAATTAGACGCAATTCCATAGCAATTCTCTCGCAAAATTTTACAAAAAAACTATAAATACCGTAACGTGAGATCTCTCATTTGACAACAAAAAAAAACTAGCTTACAAAAAAAAAGATCGAGAAAATACTTAAAAGAAAAAACGAGATATCGTTTGTGAGAGCTAAGAAAGAATGGTGTCGCAGAATGAAGTATATGCATTACGAAGTTGGATGTATAATCGAAAAGATCCGGAGACCAGAGAAGTGACGAAAGAGTATCGTGTCGGGTTGCGAGCATTCATGCACAGGCCACTAACAACCTATATGCGAAGTGTGACGGTAACATATTATGTCCATGTAAAACATGCAAGAACACTCAATATTTGGATATTGATATTGTGAAGAGGCATCTATATAATAGAGGATTTATGCCGAAATATTATGTCTGGTTTTCACATGGGGAAGGTTATAGTCTTGGTGCCGGAAGTAGTAGTACGGGTGATGGTGTTGGTCAACCGAATTATAATGATAATTATAATTATGGCCAAAATATGATTGAAGATTATGAAAGGGATCAACAGGGAAATAGGTTTCATGATATGGTTACTGATGCATTTCATGGATCTATTCCTGCATTTGTTGATGATACTAGGGAAGAACCCAATGTTGAAGCACAACATTTTTATGATATGTTAGACGCTGCAGATCAACCTATTTATGAAGGATGTAGAGAGGGGTTATCTAAACTTTCATTGGCATCTAGGAAGATGACAATTAAAAGTGATAATAACCTAACTGAGAATTGCATGGACGCATGGGCTGAGCTATTTAAAGAGTATTTGCCAGAAGATAATATTTCTGCAGGGAGTTACTATGAAATACAGAAATTAGTTGATAATCTGGGGTTACCTTCGGAAATTATTGATGTTTGCAGACAATTGCATGATTTTCTAGAAAGACGATGATAAGCTACAGGAATGTCGATTTTGTGGGAAGCCAAGATATCAACTAACTACTGGAAGGACCCGTGTCCCATACCAACGTATGTGGTACTTGCCCATCACTGATAGATTGAAACGGTTATACCAATCGGAAAGGACATCAGCGGTAATGAGATGCCATGCAGAACATACAAAGAATGATGGGGAGATTACGCATCCGTCAGATGCAAAGACGTGGAAACACTTTCAGACGGTACATTATGACTTTGCTAACGAGAGTAGGAATGTATATCTTGGCTTATGCACTGATGGATTTAGTCCATTTGGTTTGTCTAGGAGACAATATTCTTTATGGCATGTGATATTGACGCCATACAATCTGCCACCAGAAATGTGCATGCAAAGGGAAGTTTTGTTTATGAGTATTCTGGTACCGGGTCCTAAGCATCCAAAACGATTCCTTGATGTATTTCTGCAACCTTTGATTCATGAGTTGAAACAATTATGATATACATGTGTACGCACATTTGATTATTCATAGGAACGGAATTTTACAATGCGGGCAGTGCTATTGTGGACCATTAGTGACTTCCCAGCGTATGGGATGTTATCGGGATGGACCACGCATGGAAGGTTATCTTGTCCATATTGCATGGATCGATCAGATGTCTTTCAACTGAAGCATGGAAGGAAGTCGTGCTGGTTTGATTGTCATCGTCGCTTTCTTCCCTTGCATCATCCGTTTCGGAAGAACAAGAAGTTGTTCAAAAAGAACAAGGTTGTGCGTATTTCTCCCCCAGTAAATATGTCAGGGAATAATTTGTTTGAGCAGATTGATTATTATGGTGCTCAGGAAACATGTAAGCGTAGGGAAAATTGGCACACTACAGCAAACATGCTTTACGGATATGGGAGTTCTCACAATTGGCACAAAATGAGTATCTTTTGGGAACTCTCATATTAAAAAGATCACCTATTATGGCACAACCTTGATGTGATGTACATCGAGAAATTTTTTTTCGATAACATCATGAATACGATTTTGAATGTGCAAAGAACGGGAAAGAGTAAAGACAACTTCAAATCAAGGTTGGACTTGGCAGAAATCTGCTCAAGAAGCCAGTTACATATTACAAGAGATGGTAAATTACCGATTCCGATCTTTCGATTGTCTGGGGATACGAAACAGACGTTGTTTAACTGGATTGCTTCAGAAGTGAAGTATCCGGATGGTTATGGGTCCAAATTCTCAAGATGTATTGAACAAGGCAAAAAACTTGCCGGTATGAAGAGCCACGATTGCCATGTTTTCATGCAACGACTATTACCATTTGCATTGGCTGACCTCTTACCGACAACCGACCACGGAGCAATTGCTGGTACATATTAATTAATTACATTAATTATTGAAATAGTTTTGTTATTTTATTAAATTATTCCAGTGGTGTGATTATAATAACTATGAACGTGTAGGCATTGAAGCATTTTTCAGGGATTTATGCACA
This sequence comes from Crucihimalaya himalaica, assembly GCA_004349715.1. Taxonomy (NCBI): domain Eukaryota; kingdom Viridiplantae; phylum Streptophyta; class Magnoliopsida; order Brassicales; family Brassicaceae; genus Crucihimalaya; species Crucihimalaya himalaica. Next base: position 1,676,244 of record SMJT01000017.1, on the reverse strand, counting down.
CGAACACTTACAGACGAGCGCATTGTGCAATTACAGAATAATATACCAGTGTTGCTCTGTAATTTGAAGAAAATATTTCCACCATCTTTTTTTGATGTGATGGAACATCTTCCAATCCACCTACCACATGAAGCAGCTCTTGGAGGGCCTGTGCAATTTCGATGGATGTACCCGTTCGAGCGATTCATGGAACATCTAAAAGGAAAGGCCAAAAATCTTGCAAAAGTGGAAGGATCGATCGTTGCAGGAAGTTTGACTGAAGAAACCTCTAATTTCACGTCATATTATTTTAGCCCAACCGTTCGAACCAAAAAGGCCCGTCTAAGCCGATATGACGATGGAGGGGTTGCACCAACATACAACGTAGAGGTCCCAGATATCTTAACCCAAATAGGGAGACTTGGTGGAAAGGTTAAGGAAGTTTGGTGGAAAGACCACAAATTTACTCGTGCGGCGCACAATTATATATTGCGAAATTGTGAGGGAGTGCAACCGTTTGAGAGGTTTATCTTTTAATTAATTTTTTAAATTTGTTAACTAACAGTTATTTAATATTACTCATTTGAAGTTCACGAATTTAATTTTGTTTGTACAGTGAATTCGACAGGCAGATGCGAGAAGCTTGTCCCGGTTTACCAGAAAAAGAGTATGAGAAGTCCAACGAACTTAATTTTGCTGGATGGTTAAGATATTATGTACGTAGAGTAAGATATTATACATATTTGATATATTCCAACAATATTTAAATAATCTAATTCGTTAATTAAAAATTTATGTATATATATATATAGGTGATGAATGGATGTGCAAACCAGCCCTTGCCACTATGGTTGCATGAGATTGTTCATGAACCAATTGTGAAGATCAAAGCTGCCCCAATGTATTTCACTCGTGGATACACTTTTCTACGTATGATTATGGCTTTAATAAATCAACCGCAAATTATGAAATCCACGTGCCACGTGATCTAAACTTCTACGGCGTCTTGCAAGAAATTATGGAAGTCTCATATCCTGGAATTATTGGGTTGAAATGCATTTTATTCAAATGTCATTGGTACAATCCAACGGTCGGTCGAGGCGTCCGCACAAACACATTAGGGGTAACCGATGTCAATGCAAACAAAAAAATTTCTAACTTCGAACCTTTTATCCTAGCATGTCAAGCACAACAAGTGTGTTATATTCTTTACCCTCGGAAAAGACAAATGCGGGAGACGTGGTTATCAGTGATAAAAGTGAATCCGAGAGGTCGTATAGTCGGGGAATTTGATGATGTGTCTATGCAACATGAAAGATCACTAGAAGTCTCTGTAGCAATCGAATCAACCGAGAATATTTTACATATTGATCCAGAAACCAGAGAAGAGAAATACATAATAGTTGATGAGACGAAGGAAGATGAAGAAGCTGACGAGTTCGAGGAGACAGATAATGGAGAAGGCACTGATCATAGTGAACACTCCAATGAATCTGAAAAAGAATCTGATTAAGTTTTTCATGTTTTTAAGCAATTTCGATTTTAAATAAAGTTTTTTTCAAATCAAATTTTACCAAATTTGCGACGGAGTTGCAAGGGAACCGTCTTGTTCAACGCAATTCCGTCGCAATAGTGCGAGAGACTTGCGAGGGAATACATAATAATAGACACAATTCCCTCGCAATATAGTCCCTCGCAAGTCCGTCGCAATATTGCGAGGGAATTGCGGCTTCAGTCCTTAAATTGGTTTAACCGCGATCCGAAAAATTTAGAATTTTTTTCAATATTTTGAAATATTTCGGTTTGCGATGGAATTGCGATGCCAGTTAAGTTTCCTCGCAAATCCATCGCAAATTGGTAATCCGAAACCCTAATTTGCCCGAGGTTTGCGACGGATAGGAAAATCAGAATAAAGTCGCGACCTTCTTCTTCCTTTTCTTTTTCTTCTTTTTCTTCTTCTGGACTTGGCCGCCGATCTCCTTCTCCTCCTCTCCAGCCGACTGAACCGCCGCAGATCTCTCTTCTCTCCCTCTCCAGCTGACCGAATCGCCGCCGATCTCTCTTCTCTCCTTCTCCAGCCGACCGAATCTGCAATTATACAAAGGTAACACTTTTAGATTTTTTGTTTGTTAGATTTTTGGGTTGTTGTGTTAGATTTAGATTAGTTTTGTTAGATTTAGGTTTGTTAGATTTAAATTTGTTTGTTTTTAGGTTAGTTTTGTTAGAAATTTTATAATTAAGTTTTAGAAATTTTAGAAATTTTAGGTTAATTTTGTTAGAATTTAGAAATTTATTAGATTTTAGGTTAAATTAATTTTATAATTAATTTTTTAGATTAGTTTTGTTAGATTTAGGTTAGGTTTTGTAATTTAGTTAGTTTTGTTTTTAGAAATAGGTTTTGTTAGTTTTACATTTAGATTTGCTAGATTTAAATTTGTTTGTTTTTAGAATTAAGTTTTGTTAGAATTTAGAAATTTATTAGATTTTAGGTTAAATTAATTTTATAATTAATTTTTTAGATTAGTTTTGTTTGATATAGGTTAGGTTTTGTAATTTAGTTAGTTTTGTTTTTAGAACTAGGTTTTGTTAGTTTTAGATTTAGATTTAGATTTGTTAAATTTAAATTTGTTTGTTTTTAGAATTAGGTTTTGTTAGAATTTAGAAATTTTTTAGATTTTAGGTTAAGTTAATTTTATAATTAATTTTTTAAATAATTAGTGAAATTTTAAATGTTAGTTTTATATTAAATGTTAGATTAGTTTTTAAGAATTTGTAGTTTTGTTAGTTTTGTTTTTAGAATTTATCAAATTTTTAGTTTTTAGGTTTTGTAATTTTATAATTCATTTAGTAATTGATTTTTAAAATTTATAAGTTTTAATATGATATCGTTTGTAATTATTTTACTAATTTTTAAATTTTGTTTTTCAGATGTCTGGAGTTAATAACGAGTACACTCGTTATCTCTCGAGGAGTGGCACGCCTGTTCCAGAAACTCTTCGGACAAGTTTCACTTCTCAGACGGGACATGACGACAACCCCGAGAGTCATTACTATTCACCGCCTCCGCCCGCATTCTCAGAACCCCCACCGGCCGCACACCATGATAACGATAATGATGATCTCGTCGTTAAGGCGATCCTTGAGGCTCCCGGTCATGACCTTCTTCCCCGCCTTGATCCAAGACGTCCTAATAATATGTATAGGTAAGGTTTTTTGTTTTGATTTTATTAATTTAATTTTAAGTTTTTTAAAACAAATAAAGTCATATTATTTGTTTTTTATTATTTTACATTTCCGGTTTGATCAAGACGGATGCATGACCGCTTCGGTCCGATCGATCTTTGAAAGAGATTTCAAAGAGCCTCATGCCAATTGGAGGAAAACACCAGACCATGTCATTAAACGGTGGTTTCAAACTTTTACCATAAGTTTTTTAATATTTAAAATTAATTATTTTATAATTTATATAACTTATTGGAATTTTTCTTGATAAAATTTTTTTCCTGTAGCAAACCTATCATTGGGAGTACAGTATTACGAGCAAGGTCCGAAAGGAGTTTGAGGCGAAGTTGAAGGAACGCATGGCCGACCAGGTGGGACGGTGGAAGATGAAGTGGAAGAAAGAAGGCGACCGAGCGATGCCTAGGTGGTTTGATCCAACTGTCTGGGCAGGCCTTGTGGCGTATTGGCAGGATCCGGCTAGCGAGATCAAGTGCGCTAACAGTCGGGCGGCCCGTTACGCTGATCCTGATGGGGACGGGTATTCCAAGCATTGGTCTGGACAGCTTTCTTACATTGTCCGCGCACGAAAAATCGTAAGTTTTTCATTTATTAAAAAGTTAATTAAATTCTAATTATTAATTAAATTTTATTGTTATATTTTAAAAAAAAAACAAATCAGGCAAAGGAGCGCGGAAGCGATTCGATCCCGGATTTGCTAGCTGTCCTGGAGGAGACAAAAAGGCGACCAGATGGGAGTTTTGTCGACAAGAAGTCTGAGAGGATCTACAATGACGTCACTTCCAAGATGCAGGAGTTGACTCAGCATTCTGAGGGCGATGAGAGCGCATCTAGCCCTTTGACACCCGTCGTGAAGAATATGATCTTTACCGAGGTATGAAAATTGATGTTCTTTATTTATTTTTTACAGTAATTTCAACTAATTAAACGTATTCTTAATTTTTAGGTCGCTCCCCGTAAAAAAAGAAAAATTTACGGAGTCGGTTCTCTGCAATCGCAGATCAACTCGTGTACTTCTTTTTCATCGGGAGCATCAGAAGCAGAGTCCGCCGCCTACCTCCAGGGCATCATTGAATCGCAGGCGTAGCTGATCGTGACTCAGTCTGAGAAAATCTCGAAGTTCGATCAAATGTTCAAATATTTGGCCACAAAGGATCCGGTTCTAGCACAGATGTTTCGCGATAAGGATCGTGGAGAACCATCTACCAGTAGGACCGGAATCGAGACCGGGACCAGAACCGGAACCGGAACCGGAACTGGATCCGGACCATCAGTTCAATTTTAGATTCGGTTATGTATGATACATATTTAGTTTCTTTTAATGTTTGAACAAATTATTTTTATAAAATTTTAATTTTGAGAAAAAAATTTTAATTATAATTTATGAATTTTTAATTATTAATTTTTATTAATAATTAAAATTTTTAATTATTATAAATCGGATTTCGTCGCATTTCCTTCGCAAATTGCGACGGCTTTGCGACGTTTTTCAGAACTGTACCCACGCAATTCCGTTGCAAATTTTTATCGCAAATCCGAAACAAAGTTTGCGGCGCTTTTGCGCGAAAGACTACTACCGCACTTTGCCTCGACAACTTCCACACAATCCAGTCGCAAATATTTTGTCGCAATTTACGCGCAAATTTTGCGATGTATTTGCGACGAAATCTTCTTCGCAATTTGCTTCGATTTTGCGATGAATTGTTTTGCGATAAACGACACATTCACGCACTTCCGTCGTAATTTTGCGACGAAATTGCGGAGTTGTTTTTGCGACGATATAGCAACCACGTCTATCCCTTGCAAATTTGCGAGGAATTTGCGAGGAAAATTGATTTGCGACGGAATTGTTTATCTCGAAGTCCATCGTGAATGGCCATTTGCGACGGAATTGCGAGGTATACTTTCATCGCAAAATGCCTGATTTCTTGTAGTGGTTAGATGACGTAGATCCAATTTTTAATATTTTAGTCTATTTTTTTTTGGGAGATGACATATACTTATTTTATATGAACAACGAGAAAAAAGTATAATTAGGTAAAAGATTATATTATCTTTTTGAATAATATTATGGTATGGGAAATAACAGTAACGTGCACCATGTGAGGAGGCTCGAGCCAAGGCAGAGAATGAAGAATTAATTATTTGCATAAAATTGACTATATTGTATAATGTAACGAAAAATGTGATAACATGAAAACGAAACGCAAAGTTAAGTATAAAGAAGATGATAATAATTGGATTCGTACGAAAGGGAAGACAAAATCCTAAAATTACTTCTCTTTTTCCCAACTAACAGCTAACCGTCGGCAAAAGAAATGAAAATCATAACCTCTTTGAAGCATATTCTTGCCATTTCTTCAAGCATTCCCACAAAATTATTGTCTGTCTTCCATAGTTTGGCTATTGGAACTTTTCTATATCTGATTTATTTATCCTTCTAACCTCTCGCTTTATATCCTTAGTACAACATTTATTTATACATATAAGATTAAAAAATCTTTAAGAATATCTAAACCAAACTAATTTGTGGAAGTTCCTTTTATCCTAATGGTTATTAAAAAATTTATTTACACCAGAAAGTCTGAGATTTGAATCCCAATGAACGTAATTTATTATTATTTATGCAGATTATTTGAAAGAAATTTATAGGAAATTTTCAGTATGGTGCAGATAGAACCGTTTAGCATAAAAGTTCTAACGCGGTAAAATTGTCCGTTGTAAAATTGTTAATATAACATGTTTCATAATTTACAATAAAATAATAAATCAGTATTAAAAAGAAACTAATTTTCAAAGATTATCAGTCAGTTTTTTTACGTTAAAGACATCTATAATATGGTTGAAGAAAAAACATTAAATTAAGTTCATTATTAGTTATTAATGTTTTTTTTTTTGTTAAAGTAGTTATTAATGTTTCCCTAGCGTCTATGGTATACCAATATCATAACAATATATTATTTAATTTAATAATGAATGAAAATTCGTACAAGATTCAACTATACGAATTCCTGTAATTTGCATTTAGATTCCACCATTTTATCAGGTTTAGACCATACTATGAGTAGACAACTATATAAATTTGAAACTGAATGTATTGAATTAAATATTACGAGGCAATGAAGATAGAAGAAGGGATTGGGTTGGCAGTCGGTGGGATAAGGTGGCCTGGTCAAACCTCCAAACTTACTTAGTCAAAACTTCTGATAATTCATCTCTGCCTCTCTGTCTTTAATTTTCTATAACATATTTATTACTCCCTCTGTTTCAATTTAAGTGTAGTTTAAGGATTTTACACATTTATTAAGAAAAACATTCAAATCTTTTGTTTTACCCCTAATTAATATGTTTTATAATTTTTCATTGGTCAAAACATTTAAACAGTAGGGATAAAACTGGAAATTTTTAAAACCATTTGCATTGAAAACCTAAAACAACATTTAAATTGAAACAAATTTTAAAACCTAAAACTACAAATAAAATGAAACAGAGGGAGTATTCTTTAAAAGACAGTTCTTCCTGTTGTACAACGTAAGCCCTTATAGTGCACTTCACCGTTATGATGTTAACATTTGGCAGGCTTCGTTTGAACGACTAGTAACTTAGCCTACCATGCATAACCATTGCTTGCTACTCGTGGAGAATGCTCCTTTTTGACAAGGCCATATAGATTCATACAATCTCCTATGTAGAATACAAGATAAAGATAAAAGAGCACCTAGGAGAGTTTAAATCAATTAGATTTTCGCATAATATTTAACACGTATATTAATTTTTATAGAGTAATTAAAATGGCGAAATAACACTTTTTTTTTACAGTTTCTACAGATAAATATTCTTTAGTTCGTTTTCCTCAAGTTATTTTTTATTTTGATAAAATAATTTCAGCTGACAGAAGAGTTTGATCATATTTTTAAGAGCATCTCTGTTAAGAGATTTTTAATAGAGTTCTTAACATAAAAACAAATAAAAATATAAAAAGTAAGAGAGAGATGAAGAAGAGATTCTTAATTAAGAAACTATATATAGTATTTTATTAAAATATCCATATGCTATTTGTCATGTTTTAATTGGTTCAATTATTTTAAAATTAAATTTTTATTCTATAACTAATATTAGATAATAGGATATAATAACTATTAATTTTTAGATGTTCAGAACTACAAAATGGGGTTCTCACCCTTGTGGATGGATGGCCTAAGTGTTTAAATGTCGTTTTTTTTTTTCTTATGCAAGTGTAAATATATGATATATGGTAGTTGACAAAAAAAAAAAAATGTGATATATGACATCTCATTGACGGACTAATTTATTTCGTGAAGAAACTATATAGGCCCATATATGGTTGCCAAAACCAAAAAAACTCATATAGGCCCAAATCTTTTGCTTTTGAAAAATGTTCGAAACAAGACCTATATATGGATTTACTCTCTTCAGGCTCATGAGGTGTAACTCTTCGTATAGATGAACCCAAATCTATGTGAAATGTTAATGTGTGTGCGTACGATCTACGAAGATGACAAGCATATGTTTATCGTTTGAACTTTAACTCTATGTGAAAATATTAACTTAACGCAAGTGCCAAATGCAATTGTACTATAGGAAAAATGTTGATATTCAATAGTTAGTGTGGAGCATTTCTCAGCAAGCAAAAAACATGTGTTTTCAATCAGCAACATAGATATAATTAATTTTCATGTCAGATATAAGGATATCTATCCAAAATCCAATACCATTAATTGAGAAGTACAAAATAAAAACTAACCAAAAAACTGTTAGAAATTACATTACAATGTCATTGGTCTTTAGTATTTCTATTATAGTTTCTATATAGTTTTGACATCCACAGTTTATAAAATCATATTAAAATATTAAACTCTACAAATATAAAATAACTCAAATTTACACTAATACTTGAATTATACCACAAAAAACAATCAAGTTATGACATTAGTAACATAATGTCATATATCAAAATTAGACAACCAATTTTAAAATTTTAAAATAAATCGTATATCAAATTGTATTATCAAATACTATGATACTTTGACCATAACTTTTTATTGATTAATTAAAGTTAGTCCATATAAAAATATCACTCCGTTAATACCTAGTATCATTTACATCATCTATTTATTATTTTTGCAGCAACTTTTTCAGAGTAACTTTTGTTTTGTAAAAATTTACAATACAATGCCATTGGAATTTAGAACATTTGGAAATAACTCATTAAAGGTACAAAAGGTATTTTAAAAGCTTGAGAAATCGGGTCACCCAGTTCGGATCCGGATAAACACGCGGATCTTCTGTTTTAAATCTTAGCCGTTCGTTGCGGGCCAATCTCTTTTAATCGTAGTCGTTGATCCAGGTTTGTATGCGATTGATCCGAACCGTCCATTACTTTTAACAATTTATCATGCAATCTTGGCCGAACAAACAAAACTAACATAATATTCGGAATATCTTACTAAACATATTATCTTAATCCTAACTTACTAAACTAAAATAATTAAATTCCCTAATTCTAAGCATATTCCATTTTAAGAGTCGTAATCAAACTAAAGAAAATTAAAGATCTTACCCGATTCACCTCTATATATCTTCTTTCGTAATCCATAGCAATATCTATGCATATCTTGGAACCGATTTATATCAATCATTAGCATATCCTACAAACACATTTATAACAACCATTAAGAATATTCCACAAATTCATCTAATGAATATTTATAACAAACCTGTAATATACTCACTAAGATTTTCCGAGATTTAACCTACTTCAATCCTTGCATTCTTGCATTAATCTATATATACCTTCATTAGGCTACCATCAAATGCAAAAAATCTTTTATCAAGAATAACCCCATAACCACAATCTTTCAAAACAAATACCAATGGCTTCTTCGTACGACCGTATAAGACAACTTGGTGAGTCCATGTCAAAGCCCTTCACTCATGGCGTCAATACACCATCAACACCGGGGAAACTCTAGAATTGGTTTTTGCAGATGAACACGTAAGTCAAGTTCTTTAACCTTTTACAAAATTATTAAGCTAAATCTAACAATTCATTACCTTATATTGTTTCATGGTTTTAAGATCCACGCATCTGTAAAAAAAGATTTAGTTCACAAATTCTCAAATCATTTTCCTCTTGGTCAGTGGAGATTCATTGAGACATTTGCTCTCACTTATGCAACCGGCCAATTCCGACCAACAAGCCATCTATACAAAATGGCTTTTCTCAATGGCACATCTGTAACCAAAAGTGATCATAAATCAGATTCAAACTTTTTGACTTTAGCTAAGTTTGATCAAATTTTGATGGGTGCCCTTAATCCGGCTATGTTGATTGGTAAGGGGATATACATTTTTATTTAAACTTTAGGGAATGTCGATCAGCTCATGGTGGCATGGTTATATGTTTACTAAGGTTTGCTAAAATAAAAACCTTCAAAGGTTAGTAAATTTATAATAGTTATATTTTATAATTATATTCTCTGATTTTGTATTTTCTGTTAAACAGTTCTATTAACTCTTATTTTTCCTCATGAACAATAAGCCTCTCAAATTCATTTGATGCCTCACAAGTTCATGTTAATCTTTCTTATCTGTAAGGTTGTTGTTTTTGGAGGGGATTTTAGACAAGTTCTCCCAGTGATTAGTGGTGCAGGCAGAGCATAAATTGTGTTAGCATCTTTAAATGCTTTATATCTTTGGGACCATTGTAAGGTACTTAAGCTTACAAAGAACATGCGTCTGTTTAGTAATAATTTAATTTTGGATGAGGCTAAGGATATCAAAGAGTTTTCAGATTGGCTTTTAGATGTTGGTGATGGCAAGATTTCAGAACCTAATGATGGTGAGGCACTAATAGAAATTCCACATGAATTTCTCATTACAGAAGCAATTGATCATATTGATGTGATAACTAAGGGAAATATATGGAGATCTAGCAAGATTGAATCTAAATAATGATCCTAAGTTTTTTCAAAAGAGAGCCATTTTAGCACCTACGAATGAGGATGTTAACACAATAAACCAGCATATGTTAGAGCTTTTGGGAAGTAATTACTAATTTGCTTTTTTAATCTTTTAATCTTTATCTTCAGTTTAATATTAACCTTACTATAATAACATTATATAGATGAAGAAAGGATCTATTTAAGTGCAAATAGTATTGATCCCGCAGATAGTTTATCACTCAACAATCCTGTGATTACTCCTGATTTTTTGAATAGTATCAAGCTATCTGGATTACCAGCTCATACTTTGCGTTTGAAGATTGGTGCTCCTGTTATGCTTCTAAGGAACATAGATCCTAAAGGTGGTTTATGCAATGGTACTAGACTTCAGATCACACAGATGGCTAATCATATTTTAGAAGCAAGAGTTATTACAGGAGATAGGATTGGAGATAAGGTATTGACACCTAAGATTTGCTTAACACCTAATGACACCAAACTACCTTTTAAAATGCGTAGGAGGCAATTTCCTCTAACAGTTGCTTTTGCTATGACTATTAATAAGAGTCAGGGTCAATCACTAGAGAAGGTAGGTATCTACTTGCCAAGACCTGTATTTTCTCATGGTCAGCTTTATGTTGCTCTATCTAGGGTTACTTCAAAAAGAGGATTAAAAATACTGATTGTTGACAAAGATGGCAAGATACAAAGGCACACAACTAATGTTGTTTTCAAAGAGGTGTTTCAGAATTTGGGTTGATAAGGAAAAAGAATATATTAGTTAATTTTGATTTTTATTATAATTGCATTCTGTTTTTGTTTGTTTTACTACTGATTTAATGAATGATACGAAATTTATGTTGTTCCATATCAAATATATCTCCATTGGTTTTATTAACCTGTCTTTTGAGGAAACTTCTAATTTTCAAATAGCATCGGATTAAATAAGACTTTAAAATTAAATTCAAGTTTAGTGTTTATACTCATATATAAACATCATCAAACATTAGACAATGTTTCATGGTTTAACTCATAAAACTGGTTTATGAGTTAACTAATATTAAAACATCACTAACTAACATGGAAATTTAACATCTAAGTCTGTTTCTAAGACAATTAATCTTAGATTTCAGTGTTCATGAAAATAAATCACAAAATTTGATTTAACTTTTTTAATTTATGATAAGTTTGAAGGTAGTATCCAATATTGTTTTAAAGAGAAGCTAATATTTAAACTAAAAGGTATGTGGCGTTGTTATAACTCAGAGTGAGATGATACAGACACGAAGGTCTTTCTCATTCCAGAGTAGTATGATAGCATGACAGCATACCCGTGTGAGTGTTCCAGCCTATATACCTTTTAGTTATATTATGTTTTCATTATTTAGACTTAAATTTTATCAGTTTATGTGACATAACATATATAAGTACATAGATAAGATATATAAAAAGTATGTGCTACTATACTAAAAATATCAAGTCACTAAGCATATCTATTTTTCACAAAAACATCACTACTCTCACTATAACAGATAACATATATATTACTGAACATGTCAAGTTAGAGTAAATAAAACATACATTTTTGTATAATAGAAGATAACTCCTATATCACTTTGTTCATACTGAACTTTCCAGATATTGCATATCAATGTTTAATCCATCCATTCCTCATTTAACAATAAAAAAATAGTATGTGTTAGGTGCTGACATTAAAACTGTTAATAATATGATCTATATTTGATTATATATTAGTTTTTTTAATATATCATGATTAAGAATCTTATAACTTCAAAGTACATGGCGTTGTTATAACTCAGAGTGGGACGATACAGACATGAAGGTCTTTCTCATTCAAGAGTAGTATGATAGCATGACAGCATACCCGTGTGAGTGTTCCAGCCTATATACCTTTTAGTTACATTTTTTTTTCATTATTTAGATTCGTAATTTATCAGTTTATGTTACATAACATATATAAGTACATAGATAACATTAGACAATGTTTCATTGTTTAACTCATAAAATTGGTTTATGAGTTAACTAATATTAAAACATCACTAACTAACATGCTGAAGTGTACATCTAAGTCTGTTTCTAAAACACTTCATTCTAGATTTCAGTGTTCATGAAAATACATAATAGAATTTGATTAAACTTTTTTAATTTATTATAAGTTAGAATGAAGTAACCAATATTGTTTTAAAGAGAAGCTAATATTTAAACTAAAAGGTACGTGGCGTTGTTATAACTCAGAGTGGGACGATACAGACACGAAAGTCTTTCTCATTCAAGAGTAGTATCATAGCATGACAACATACTCGTGTGAGTATTCCAGCCAATATACCTTTTGGTTTACTATATATTTCTACTAATATATAAAGAAGAGGAAACTGACCTGTTTTTTTCAATCAAACTGGTTGGGCAGAATTTGTGTCTGGCAAGGTTAGTTATCTAACATGAAGAAAAAAACTATTTTTGTCAAATGATTCAGTGAGATTAAAAATAAAAATAAACTCATGTTAGATGACATACATGATTTAGTCCAGCTTCGTATATTCCTTCAAGTATCTGCAATAAGAAAGGATCTTGGTTATGTTCTCAATTTCCATTCTCAGAAGACATCAAATATTGATCAAAATGGGGGAAAAGAAATAAACTTACTTGAAGAACTTACAAGTTTATGACCACCTGGGAAAGAAGCAAGATCTATAAAGAACTGTGTTTGTTTTGAGCTCCTAAAAACATCACTTTGTCCATGCTGAACTTTCCAGATATTGCATATCAATGTTTAATCCATCCATTCCTCATTTAACAATAAAACAATAGTATGTGTTAGGTGCTGACATTAAAACTGTTAATAATATATGATCTATATTTGATTATATATTAGTTTTTTAATATATCATGATTAAGAATCTTATAACTTCAAGGTACGTGGCGTTGTTATAACTCAGAGTGGGACGATACAGACACGAAGGTCTTTCTCATTCAAGAGTAGTATGATAGCATGACAGCATACCCGTGTGAGTGTTCCAGCCTATATACCTTTTAGTTACATTCTTTTTTAATTATTTAGATTCGTAATTTATCAGTTTATGTTACATAACATATATAAGTACATAGATAAGATATATAAAAAGTATGTACTACTATAATAAAAATATCAAGTCACTGAGCAAATCTATTTTTCACAAAAACATCACTACTCTCACTATAACAGATACCATATATATCACTGAACATTTCAAGCTAGAGCAAATAGAACGTATATAAGAACTATAATTAAAGGAAAAACAGAAACTCAATACTATTATATATTCATAATTAGTAAATTATATCAAGACAGAGTGTATGAAGTTGTAACCCATTAATAAATAGAGAAGCGGAAACTAACTTGTGTTTTTCAATCAAACTGGTTGGGCACCATTTGTTTTTGAAGTTGAATATCTGTGTATTTTTATCATCAGTACAATCTCAATTCATAGCTAATGAATAAAATCTAATATTACATATTAGGATTTTAGATTAAAAAATTATTATATGGAAATAAGCTTAAGCTTACAGGATTGTCTTCATACCTCTTTTTGTTTGTCTTCTAATGGCAAGATTGTTTATACTCCTTATGATTTGTCATTCATAATTAGAATATCTTCTAATCAACTGTTATAAATCAAGCACAGTTAGTAAATGTTAAATTAACATAAACTAGATAGATTTTAACATTTCAATATATAACCTGTCGATTATCATTTCAAGATATAATTTTATGTTTCTATTGATTACAATATAACCTATCGATTAGCAATACCAATCAATCATAATTAAGAAACATCGAATGGTTTCAATCAAACTAAAATATTTAATCGTTGTGTTATAGAATTGTTCGTTTAATAAATGAATATATGCTATTATCTTTGTCTAGATCAATAAGACTAATCGATTAGCAATACCAAGCAGTTATAACTAAGAAACATTGAATAATTTCATTCAAACTAAACTAGCTAATCAGTCTAAAATCAGTCTAAGATAAACTAAAATCAGTCTAAAATAACTAAAATAGCTAGATTTAGATAAAAGGGGGGGGGGAAATTGGATTAGGGTTTCGATTACCTATTTATTGAAGTAGATATGGATTAGGCAATCGAGCTGCAGAACTTTTAATCCCCTTACACCGATCTACAGAGCGATTTTACCGGAAGAGGGATAGGTGGATCTTATGAGATCCACTTCACCAACGACTCTCAAAACCTCAGCTTCTTAGAAATCGGCCTGTATAGAGGAATATCACATACTTACGCCATCATCTTCAATGAAAAACATTTCGATTTCGAAGAGCGGTGACTGTTGAATAACGATCGTAAAGTTTGAGAGGCGAGAGAGAGTGTGACTTTTCGTCTTTCTTTTTTCAAATATAAATGGCGAGAGAGAGTGAATGAAATCGCAACTCTTTGTTTCTACATCTATTATTTCTCGATTATTACTTTAATTAATCACAACAAATCAAACACATATTTAACGTCCATAAAGTTTTATTTAGGCAAAGTTTTAATTAGACAATGTCATTATAATCAAACAATATAATATAAATTGACTTATCTTTATTCAACTTATAATCTAAAGAGAAATTTAAAGTTAAATTCTTTTCTAATTATTTAATCTCTAACTATAATTAGATAATAGTTTATTATATTTTCAATTTACTTTTGAGTAGCTTAATAATTTTTATGCCATAAAAACACTTAAAAGAATACATGAATGCTATTTAGCACAAACTACTGTTTTTTTTTTTTTTGCTTATTTTATGTATTTTTAATCTAAATTTTCAATTTAGATTATACTCACCTTTGGGCTTTTGGAACAATCTTTTATGTCATCTTCTTTTCAACGGGCTAAGCTTAAGCTTCCGTATTGGGCCTAAAATTAGCAACATGATCTGGTAAGTTAGCTGAAACTCCAAAACAACCAAATTAAGCAAATCTCCGAGATCACCATGACGCAACACACATGAGATTTTGGGGAAAGTTGAGTGGTTTGATGTTGGCTCACAAGTTCCTAGGTATATCATATATGTCCTCACTTTTTCTCTATTCTTACTAATATTCTGCTTCTCCCTCTTCAAGATTATGCTACATTTTTCTCTTATGTGTGCTTTTTTTATTTTTTTTGTCAACATTATGTATGCTCTGTTTTGACAATTATTTTATATATAAATTTTTTTTTTTCACTCTTTAAGATAGCATTCACATATTTTTTTAACTTAACTGTTTTTAGAAATTTATTTTCAATTGAATATGATTTTTTTTGTCAACCGAATGAACATGCTTTTCTTTGTTACCAAATTTAAAGTTAAATTGACTTTTGATTAGGTAATTAATGAAATTATTAATTTCAAATTACAACCCAAAAAATTATATACAACATATAAAAACAAAAAATCGCGGTGTACTGCAGGATCAAATCTAGTTATTGTTACAAATGGATTATCTAACTTTTTTCTGTATGATAATCTCTCTTGCTTATAATAAACTCAATTACGTACGTTGACCTACGACCCACCGACCTTCTTCACCAACCGTTGCAGTAGATTTGACTTTGATTATTACAAATTAATTATTTTAGATTTTCTTAGTTGAATGGAATTAGATATTCGATCGAGTTTTGGCGTAATAAAGCCTTAATTATTTTCTGTGAAACACTATAGCTGGATTCCGTAATCTCCGTGAATCTATGTAAAAGACAAAACCGCGATCCAACGGCTGTGGTTAAACTCACAGCTGTTTTGATCACATGACGTAGCTCCCAACACTTACCAGATAGAAAACTCGAGATCGAGACCACTTTCAATAAAGCGATCGCTGAGTAACTGCCACGTGTAAAACAAATCTAATAACTATTGTTTGAATATACAAAGCCACAGAATACAATGATGTCATCTTTACCCTACGTGGATTATGTTGTATGGGTAGTGTGTGATATTTTTATATTTTGAATTCATATGAAATCTACGGTCTAGATTCGTCTCGAGACCACCAACTTGACCCACTCATATAGCTATCGGTTGTAACTTGTAATTGTCTTTCACTACCATCATTAAATAATTGTATTCTACGACTACAAACGATTGATATGGGTAGTATTTGTTAACAATTTGAATTCGTAAATATATATTATGATAATTATACTTATCGTTCTAAACCTTCTGATTTATCATTTTTCAAAAGCGTTTATAATGCAAATGTACAGTTGAAAAACAATGTTATTTAAAACAAAGTGGTATGGACCACTACAATAATTTGACATCAATTCATTTTTTGACCTTTCTATTTCTTCCCTAAACGATTTTGTTGCGTTATTGTTTGACATTAGCGGTTCCGAAAATAGCGAAACAAAGCTACGATAATGACTTATGTTTTTGTTTTTAAGTATTTGCGGTTCTAAAAATGAACGTATAGTAGAAACAAAGCTATGATAGTGACTTATGTTTTGTTTTGAGTATTTTGTAGCAAACAAGTGGTTTATAATTGGTGTATAAGAGAATAAGAGCCATGCAGCAAATAATAAAACCAAAATGTACAAGTTGTGTAATAATTTACTTTGCGATGATTAAAATTGATCATTGCGTCATCGGGTTAAATATGTATTATGTACCTTCAAGTTCAAATAAAATAATTTAGATTGGCAAGTTGACATTGTTTTAAGTTTTAACTTGTTAAGTCTTGCTTTTTTTGAATTGAAACAAATTATATATCGTGGGGAAATGATTAGTAATAATTGCAAACGCATTAAATCTAGATGATATATAAAGTACTTAAGAAATATCATTAGAACTTACATTAAATTTATAAAGTGATTCAAAATATCTATATAGATACAACTACAAGTCGATGTCTCAAATCAAGACTTGTAACAAAAAGAAAAAAGTGACTTTAATTTTTGCTTTCTCAAATATATTTTTGTCATTAAGAGAAACACTAATAAGCATATTCCCAAAATATACGGCGACGATATAAACAGAGGCAAATGCTAATTTTAGTGTATCCCCTAAAAACAGAAGAGAGACAAACTTCGTCTTCCTCATCTTCTTCTTCATCTTCTTCGTCTACGACATCTCCAAAATTCTACAAATCGACAGAGAAGAATCAACAGGTGAGAAATTCGAAATCTTTGCGAGCCCAACTCGCCCAGATTCTCGATTTCTCCACCCTTTTCTCTCCTCCTTCGTCCAGACCCAAAAAAACGAGATTTCACCCAAAAAAATCCCTAAAAAGACAAACTTTATTCATCAATGGCGGAGAAAATAACGAGAGAGAAGTCGTTACCAAAAGAGAGAAGCAGCCCACAAGCTCTAATCCTCGGAAGATACGAGATGGGTAAGCTTCTCGGCCATGGAACTTTCGCTAAGGTTTATCTCGCTCGTAACGTTAAATCAAACGAAAGCGTAGCAATCAAAGTAATCGATAAGGAGAAAGTACTCAAAGGTGGTTTAATCGCACACATCAAACGCGAGATCTCAATTCTACGACGTGTTCGTCACCCAAACATCGTTCAGCTTTTTGAAGTCATGGCCACCAAAGCTAAGATCTATTTCGTGATGGAATATGTTCGTGGAGGTGAGCTATTCAATAAAGTAGCTAAAGGTCGTCTCAAAGAAGAAGTTGCTCGCAAATATTTCCAGCAATTGATCTCTGCTGTTACCTTCTGTCACGCGAGAGGTGTTTATCATAGAGATCTGAAACCTGAGAATCTTTTGTTGGATGAGAATGGTAATCTTAAAGTCTCTGACTTTGGACTCAGTGCTGTCTCTGATCAGATTCGTCAAGATGGGCTTTTTCATACGTTTTGTGGTACCCCTGCTTATGTTGCTCCCGAGGTTCTAGCGAGGAAAGGTTATGATGCTGCTAAAGTTGATATTTGGTCTTGTGGTGTTATCTTGTTTGTGTTAATGGCTGGTTATTTGCCGTTTCATGATCGGAATGTTATGGCTATGTATAAGAAGATTTACAGAGGGGAATTTAGGTGTCCTAGATGGTTTTCTCCGGAGCTTACGAGGTTGTTGTCTCGGCTTTTGGAGACGAATCCGGAGAAAAGGTTTACTTTCCCTGAGATTATGGAGAATTCTTGGTTTAAGAAAGGGTTTAAGCATATTAAGTTTTATGTGGAAGATGATAAGCTTTGTAATGTTGTTGATGATGATGAATTGGAATCTGAATCTGTTGAATCGGATAGAGATTCCACGGTTTCTGAATCAGAGATTGAGTATTTGGAGCCTAAAAGGAGAGTTGGGGCGTTACCTAGACCAGCGAGTTTGAATGCTTTCGATATTATATCTTTTTCGCAAGGGTTTGATTTGTCAGGTTTGTTTGATGATGATGGTGAAGGTTCAAGGTTTGTTTCTGGAGCTCCGGTTTCGAAGATCATATCAAAGTTGGAAGAGATTGCTAAAGTTGTGAGCTTTACGGTGAGGAAAAAGGATTGTAGGGTAAGTCTCGAAGGTTCAAGACAAGGAGTGAAAGGTCCATTGACTATTGCGGCTGAGATATTCGAATTGACACCTTCGTTGGTTGTTGTGGAAGTTAAGAAGAAGGGAGGTGATAAAACTGAGTATGAAGAGTTTTGTAACAACGAATTGAAACCCAAGTTGCAGAACTTGACAGCGGATGAAGTAACAGAGCCTGTGGCTGGTTCAGCGGTTGATGAAACCGAAACCGCAATCTCAGCAATCACAACTTCGCTGCCCGTTTGTTACTTGCCTTCTGACACTGAATAGAAGATGAAAAGGCCACAACACCAGAGATCACGAGGGGTATGTATACGTTTTGATTCTCCTTCCTATTGTTCTTATGGGAGTTTTGGGTTTTGTTACCCGAATTGGAAGAAAAAAAAAAGCTGCTTAGGGTTGGTGAAAGTTAGAATCATATTATGTAACACTGTTATGTTTTCTGTTGGAGTCTTGGAGAGAATCGTTAGAGAAATTGAGTTATGTATTTTTACTAACCTTTTAGCAGTTTTTTTTTGTAAGGGAGAATTGTAAACAGTTTCGCATAATCAGATCTTTGATATGTATAAAGACAACGAAATGAATAAGAAAAGTTGCTTTTTTACTTCCTATAATTTATGTTTTGTCATCTGATAATGGTTTTATTTCTGTTTTGGGTTTGTCTTTAAATTTTGCTAAAATGAGTAAGAACAAGAAGAGAAGAATGTTCTTTGTTCTTTGTTCTAGTTTTGTTGATTCTTGAAGATTTTAATGGCGGGATGGTGAAGTTTATTTTTGTACTGGGAATTTTTATCTATTTGTGGGTAAAGGAATTGACAACTAACCATGTGAAGTGTTTGTCTTTTGGTGTGAAAGCAACTTGGTTTTGAATCTTTTGATTTGATTGCAGTTTGTCTTTTTCCTACAAAATTATTATATTTGTAAGATTTGACAATCACGGATACAAAAACTGTTTTCCTTGATGTGGCCAACCTTTGCTTGATTTACATGCGAGTGTAAAAAAGCATATATATATATATATATATATATTGGTGATGTTGATGAATGATGATGCATTGATGATATAACTAACTCGTAGCTTTTTTTTTTTTACAATTTTGTTTGAATGTGCTTAATGTCTTAATGATGATCTGTTTTGTTTCTTCTTTTCCACCTTATTTGTTTTTTGTTCTATTGCTGAAAATAAAAATTGAAATGTGGCAATATCAACACTTGGGTCTTGTGATTTCAGGGTTTTTGTGTTAGTGATGAAAAATTAGAATGTAACTTGTTGCCTTGTTGGGGGTATAAGAAACAGAAATTTGTTTCTAAATTTATAGCGAAAAAATAAAATAAAATCCCCTCTGTCTTTTTCTTCATGGAAATAACAAAAATTGTATATTTATTTTGCGAGTGGTGAGTCTGGTGACCCAATTTAGCAACACAACCCACATGCACCATTAAAGCCCATATGAATATGTTTTTTCTTTTGCACAATAATAATAAGATTTTCGCTATGAACAAAGTTGTTGTAATGAATTGGGTGACTTAGGTGTCATGGGTTTCGGCCTTGTGTTTCACTCTGAGATTAATCGGACGCTAAGATGACTCAAACATTTTATGCTATGTAGAGTATTCTATTCCACTAAAATAGATTTTTTCAGTTTTTTACATATTTTAAAAATAAACTTAACATACCAAATATAATTTTTTGGAGTATTATATAATATAAATTAATAAAATAATTATCTTTATTTAGTATGAGTAAAATAAGCAAACAAACCAAACATTTACGTTACAAACATAAAACTTCTATTTTTAAGAAACAAATAAAAACTGAAAAAAAAATTATCTTAGTGAACCGAAGGAGTAATTTTAAACAAAAATGAAACCTAGTTAAGTCCTTTTGCACTCTCGATCATCTAGCTAGCGTGTTGGGAACAAGTTGACGTTGTTGCCACCCGCGTAAACCTTTGACTCCATCGGGATGTACATGTCACCTTTTGAACCTGTTTGATTTGTCTGATTCTTATATATATCTCCATCTTTTTACCAAATATGTATATACCGTTTTTACTTTGTAAAAGGGAATCTAAAAACTAAAAAGGACTTAAACGAATGATATAAAGATTCAATACTGCCAAGCACCAAATTCCTACGTATACTATAATGAAATATTTAAATTTAAAATACATAATCTAAGTTCTAAATCAAACTAAACTAAAAAAGAGCGATTTGCGAAATAAATGACTTAAAAACAATCATGGTGTTTAATTAGAGCTTAACCATCACAATTTATTTTGTATTCATAAAAAAAAAAGCGACTCTTGAGATTTTGCAGCTTTTGTTATTCATTATATAAAAGAAAAGCAAAAGCTTATGCTTGCATCATTTCGGAACCACGTCGCACACTCAGACACCTATTACAAGACACTTAACATGATATCATCTCTACTTAAGACAAATATTAAACAAGATTAAACATTCAACTTAAACTCACGCTCACATTAACAAGTGGCTGATCTCTTTGACTTCTTGGTTCCACCACTTGCGGCGGTAGCATCCTCCGCACGTGCACACCCAACACGACACTCTTCTCTAACTCTTCCCCACTCATGCAACGACACGTGTAATCTTTTCCCGGAGAGCAAAAACTCCGCCGCTTGAACCGGTGTAACAATTTCCACGATCTTCATAAGCGTCTCAATCCTCAGCTTATCAGCTTCCGCCATTAAAACCGCCATGCAATCCTCGTGCTTATCTAAAGCATCCTCCACCACCACGTCACTATCCACCGAATCCATGGCGTACGCCGCGATGGCGATTGGCATATCCGCAACATTTTCTTGCAAATTCGCCAATTTCTTTGATGTCTTTTCTTCTTTCTCTATTACCTTCACATGCAACTCATCAATTTCTGCAAGCTGTGTCGCGGTAAGATCACCCATGTAACCACCATGGTTTACTCTGACGTTTTCATCGATGTTGAGAAGATACTGAGAAAGCTGAGTCTCGGCATGGGATCCACATAGAGCGTAAATAACTCTAATGAAAGACGAAGGACGACATCCTCCCATCCATAGCAAACCGTTCTCTAGAGAAGAGTTCCACGACGGTGAAAGGTAGCTTGAGCAGCTTCGGTGAGAGAGATCGGATCGTTTCTCGGCGTATTTTTTGAAGTCATTGATGATTTTACCAACGAGGTCTCCGAGTTTGGAATCGTCGCTTGATTGATGACTTATCAGTGCTTCTTTGAGATCAACGATGTGCTTAGTTTGCAAACTCATCCACTCATAGTAACATCCTTTTCGAAGCTGTTCAATCTCATAACTCGAAGAACTAGTCGCCATCTCTCTTCGTTGGTTAGTTCGTGAATATAGTTTAACGTTACTTTATAGTCTTATAGATACATTGGATTGGTGCAAGTATATGTTCTGTACATGTGCTCTAAGATTTTTTTATTTGTCGTCATATACACTAACAACATGCATATATGACGGTACGTGGAATCAAGAAACGATGGGGTTTTCTGCGAAATCGTGGTTTAAAGTTCAAATCTCTCTTAATTGGAAAGTTTCTCTCTTGGTTTGTGGATCTTTGATTTTATAAGTAAACGACAAAAGGGCACAGAATACGAGTTGCTGACAAAATTATTTTGGACATATTTCACTTAAAAATATATATATACATATATCAACCAAAAGAGTGTTAGATATTTTCAAATGATAATGTATTAAACGAGAAAAAAAAATTTCATAGATTTAGGTATTACGAATTAAAAAGTAAATCCCATCAGCTTTTTATTTAATTATTGATTTTAAGTTATGTATTACAGTAAGGTGTTATTTGATCTTATATTTGTAAATCATACTTAAAAGATTTTCAATTTTGGTGTTATTCAATTTAAATTTCAAATACTTCATTAAAATCCAATATTCTTTAAAATAAATAAATAAAAATTGTATATTGAGTTTTCGAAATGACTTTCAATGGAGTTTTATGAGTAAATTGTTAAAAAAAAAATCATAAGTATACTGCAAAGATTTTAGAATACATGTACATATTTTTAAAAAAGAAATCAAATTTTGAATTTTGAAAATAATAATATTAAGAAATTTAACTTTAAATTTATGGTTATATAGCACTCCTAAAATATAAAATATCTTCGTATGTGAGAATTATGAACCGAATGACAACGGAAAAAGGTTAGAGTAAGAAATTTCCTGAGATTGCTAGTGTTTTATAAATAGTATTTAAAGCTCATGTTATTTCAGACGAGATTCCTAGTTTTAGTTAAAAATGAAGGTTTTATTTTTTTTAACACATTAATCTAATTTTACACTACTAGACAACAATATTCCCATTAAAAAACAAAAAATATATATATATATATATGTATGTATATATATATGTATGTATATATATATATGTATGTATATATACGTTTATATCATGTTATCTGAGTTTTGATACGGTGATAAATCATAGACTTCTAGTTCAAATTGAAAAATAATCATATATCTCTTATTATATAAAACTTGGTTTTTAAAGTTAGTAATTAACATGATTATGATATGTGTCAAATTTATCAATAAAATTTTGACGTGTGTAAGAAAATAGAACATTTTTTCTTTCATAAAATAGGATAACCAATTAAAAAAATATTTGTATAGACTAATAGACCTAAAAATAATTTAAACAATTCTTTTCCTTAAATAGAAAGGAAAAGTAACATATACATAATAATAATACTTACACATGCTAACTTGCAGGTGTCACTGGTCAATTAGATTTTGATATTTATCGAAAAATAAGTTTATTTCATTTAGCATGAATATTAATTAATAAGCAATGTATGTTGAAGTTCCAAAATAAAAAATAAAATATTTAATATTAATTTATTTAGAAAAATTATATTTAGCGTTGCATTATAGTGTATTTTATTCATAAGTGAAAATACAAAAAAAGTTGAAAATAAATCGTTTAAAGCAATGGTTTTTTATTATCTGATGAGAATTTTGTATACTTTTAATTTATATTTATAAATTTGAATGCATTTAAAATTAGTTTGGCATGGAGTAATATTATTACTTATGAGATTGCAACAATAAAAAAATAAATAAAAGAACGTTTTTTCGTGAATTTTACATTTATTTTTCTTGACTAATTATGTTTTGTTAATTTTTTAATTAAAACGAATATTTATATATGTTTATTTATGTGTGTTATTGGTCAATTAGTTAATAATGAGTGTTGAAGGTTAACATAATAGTATAAGTTATCTAAGATTAATTTAATTGGATAAACTTTTCATTTATAATGACTTTTATTCGTAAGTGAAAATACAACAAACTTGAAAAAAATAACAAGCTTAGATCAATGAATTTTCCAATATTTGTTGAGAATGTTAATATATATTTAGGTTTTATTTTATAATTTTAAAGCATAAGTTAGTTTAACATGAAGTAAAATTAATATTCATTTAGATTACAAAATATGGGAAAATATATTTTAAACAATATTGGTTTCCTAATATTTTTTTGTGATTTTTTCATTCCTTTTTTGTTACTAATTATGTTTGTTAATTTTTAATTATTTTAAAATATTAACTAAGATATAGTAGTATATTTGATATTAAGCACATATTATCTTTGATATAAATTTTTAACTCTTATCCATTAAGATGAAGTGTGTATAATTAAAATATGGTTTATTGTGATGGAATAAGATAGTTAAATTGTATTGTAAGATATAGTGAATTGGGTTTAGATCTGGTCTCTAATACAAACCACCACATCAAATCTTTTTTTTTTTTTTTGCGAATTACTATTTAAAATTTAATAATATCAATAAAATTTAACATCATTTTTTATATCCGCAAATTTACGCGGATCCTAATCTAATTTTTAGTAAAAGTAATTCTTTGATGGTTAAAAATCACAAATTAAGAACATTTTATCAACTAAATTTTGAACCTAAGGATGTCTAAAAAATTTAAATTCATAAAATAGTCTAATTAGAGATAAAATAGTGCAATATACAGTTAAATCTCTATAAATTAATAATTTTGGTACCTCAACAATTTATTATTTTATAAAAGTTTTAATTTATCGATAAATTAATAATCTTTTATAATTTTATGATGATAAATTAATAAATTATTAATTAAAAGAGATAAAAAATTTAATTTTATAATCTTTTAAATATTATATTATTTGATTTTTTTTATGTTTTATTGTTAATATTCTATATATAATTTGCTAATATTTTATTTTTCTTAGTATTTACTTAAAATTTTGCTTTTTATGAGATCTTTTTTTGCTTTAATAACTTTTTTTGGTATCCTTTTAAGCTTTTGTCACGTCATTTCATTTTTTTTACACTAAACTTAACAATTGTCTTCGTCTAAAAAATGTTGAAAAATCAATCATGACGGTTTAAATGTGCAAAAAATTATGTGAGTATCTCTAAGGTCCAACGAGATTCTAACTTTAAAAATAACAAACAACAATATATTCATATTCTACAATTTTTAGGTATGTATGCATAAGATTTATAATTATTAATATATCCTATTTTTTGACCATATATTTCTATAGAAATTTTTAAAAAATTATTATTTTATTATCTTATCAAATTGTGTTAAACTTTACACTACTCTAACTTAAAATCGAAGAAATTTATTAATTTATAGTGTTTATTAATTTATAGAGTATTAATTTATAGAGGTTTTATTGTAGTTTGTCTTTCTATTTTATTTGTTAACCTAAACTTATTATCTTTTCAGATCGGTGATTATAAAAATATTAATTTATCTTCTTGTTATCATTGATATTCATATTATAATTGTGATTTTGAAAACTCTATCTATTGAGGTTTATATTACTATTTATAATCATTAAAATAAAATAAAAATGATACTCTCTTTTTTTTTTTTTTTTATCGCAACCAGTGTCTAGAAAAAAAAAAGGTGCGTTGACACTCTCGCAGTGACATCAAGGGTAAACATAACCCTACTGTTTTCATATTCTCATCTGAAGATATATTAAACTGTGGGACATGTCGTTTTTAAGACTATTCCGACATAAGAACAGTTAAATTGTTTAACTTTATTTATGGTTGGGACACCTCAAAAGAAAATGAATGCACGTGCCTTACGAGTTTCAACTAATCCATACAATAACTTAATTACTGTTAGATATTATAGCTGTAAAATACAAAGCCCAACAATATTCACTTTATGGCTTAAACAACAATGATAAGAACATGATAATTAGACTCATTTCGATTTAAATTTCCTTTAAACAAGAAACAAATTGACAATGACAAATAATACATAAAAATAAAAATTATGCAAAAGTATTGAACACTGGATTTTCTAAGTTAACAACACAAAAACAAAAGAAAATAACAATTATTGAAAATTGTATAATCCATAACAATTATTGAAATTATGCCTAGTCTTCATAATTTCTTTACCAAAATTGGATCTACAGTGTATTCCAATAGTAGCAAGTTGATATGATGCTAAACAAAATTAACTATCTAGTGCCTAGAGCAATGTAAATTGTCTTTAATCCAAGCTTTTAGTGTTGACCAAAATCTTTAAACAATTGTATAATATTTGTGACGTATATAATCAATCATGTGATTAGTTCAAAAAGGTAACCAAAAAAAGTCGATCTCATTTATTAATTTGTTAGGTAATTTATGGACACATCAATAAATAAATTAATATTTTGTTTTCAGAGTGTAAAAATAATAGTGTGCAGAGAAGAGTGTATATGAGTAGGGCTGAGCTGTGAAAGACATGTCTCTCTCACACTTATAATTCGCTCTTCACTTTTAACATTTTCTCACTTGATATATCCAATTTTACCCTTCTTCTTCCTTCAAATCTCCCATTCTCCACAAATGTCTTGTTGTGTGAAGCATTGAAGATGAAGATGATGAAGAAGACGTCTCAGATCTATGTTCTTCTTTTCACCTTCTTTTTCTTCTTCACATGCCTCTCTCACTCTCTTACACTCACTTTCAATGGCGATCTCTCCGACAACGAAGTCAGGCTAATCACACAACGTCAGCTTCTCTACTACCGCGACGAGTTCGGCGACCGCGGTGAGGATGTCGTCGTTGATCCGACTCTAGTCTTCGAGAATCCACGACTTCGAAACGCTTACATAGCTCTTCAAGCTTGGAAACAAGCTATTCTCTCTGATCCAAACAATTTCACAACCAACTGGATTGGTTCTGATGTTTGCAGTTACACCGGAGTTTTCTGTGCTCTGGCGTTAGATAATCGCAGGATTCGTACCGTCGCCGGTATAGATCTCAATCACGCTGACATTGCTGGTTATTTGCCTCAAGAGCTTGGTTTGTTAACAGATCTAGCTTTGTTTCATGTTAATTCAAACCGGTTTTGTGGAACCGTACCGCATCGGTTTAATCGGCTTAAGCTTTTATTCGAGCTTGATCTCAGTAATAACCGGTTCGCTGGCAAATTCCCAACCGTTATTCTCCAGTTACCGTCGTTGAAGTTTCTGGATCTAAGGTTTAACGAGTTCGAAGGACCTGTACCAAGAGAGCTCTTCAGCAAAGATCTAGATGCTATTTTCATTAACCATAACCGGTTCCGGTTTGAGTTACCGGATAATTTGGGAGATTCTCCGGTTTCTGTAATCGTTGTGGCGAATAATCACTTCCACGGTTGTATCCCGACGAGTTTGGGAGATATGAGGAATCTTGAAGAGATAATTTTTATGAACAATGGCTTTAATTCTTGTTTACCGTCACAGATCGGACGGTTGAAGAATGTAACGGTGTTTGATTTCAGTTTTAACGAACTGGTTGGGCCTTTACCGGCGAGTATTGGCGGGATGGTTTCGTTGGAGCAGTTAAATGTGGCGCATAATAGATTCTCCGGTAAGATCCCGGCGAGAATTTGTCAGTTACCGAGGCTGGAGAACTTCACTTTCAGTTATAATTTCTTCACTGGAGAACCGCCGGTATGTCTGGGGTTGCCTGGGTTTGATGATCGGCGTAATTGTTTGCCGGCCAGACCTGCGCAGAGATCTCCGGGACAATGTGCGGCTTTCTCGTCTCTTCCGCCGGTGGATTGTGGATCGTTCGGATGTGGTCGTTCTTCTCGGCCTCCGATTGTTGTCCCGTCACCGCCGACAACACCGTCACCTGGTTCTCCTCCGATCACTGTTCCGTCTCCTCCATTAACTCCTGGTTCTCCTCCGATCACTGTGCCGTCTCCTCCATCAACTCCTGGCTCTCCTCCTATCACTGTGCCGTCTCCTCCATCAACTCCTGGCTCTCCTCCGAACACTGTGCCGTCTCCTCCATCAACTCCTGGATCTCCTCCGATCACTGTGCCGTCTCCTCCGACAACTCCTGGTTCTCCGCCGTCAACTCCGACATCTCCTGGTTCTCCTCCCTCACCGCCTATTTCTCCTAGTCCTCCCATCATTGTCCCGTCTCCTCCGTCAACTCCGATATCACCTGGTCAACATTCACCTCCTATTTTTCCTACTCCACCGTTCACAGGCCCGTCTCCGCCATCATCTCCTGGTCCTCCTTCACCGCCTGTGATTCCTACTCCTCCTATCATTGTCCCGTCCCCGCCGTTAACTCCGCCCTCACCACCTTCTCCTCTGCCTCCTTCTTACTCTCCTCCGCCGCCGCCTCCTCCACCGTCAACAGGATACTCTCCTCCATCACCACCACCACCACCTCCGCCGCCAACATACTCACCTTCTCCGTCACCAACACCACCTCCTCCGCCGACATACTCACCTTCTCCATCACCACCACCACCTCCTCCTCCGCCAACATATTCTCCATTCCCATCACCACCACCTCCTCCACCGCCAACATACTATCCACCGCAGCCAACTCCATCACAACCACCACAAGCTCCACCAATATACTGCACTCCCCCTCCTTCACCTCCACCTTACTTACCTTCACCACCTCAATTTTCACCCCCACCACCAGCCCCCTACTACTACAGCTCACCACCACCGCCACAATATTCATTACCTCCACCACCGCATTCACCTCCGCCACCACACTCACCACCACCAACTTATCACTATCTATCCCCACCACCTCCACCAACGCCACTACATTCCCCTCCTCCACCATCACTGACACCTCCACCATGCATAATATACTCACCGCCTCCACCTCCAACCGTCCATTACAATCCTCCGCCACCACCACCGAAACACCACAGTCCTCCACCTTCACCACCTGTTTACTACTACAATTCACCACCACCACCACCACCAACAGTTCACTACAGTCCCCCTCCTCCACCGGTAATTCACCACAGTCCACCACCACCATCTCCGATATTCGAGGGACCACTACCACCGATTCCCGGAATATCATACGCTTCTCCACCACCGCCTCCCTTCTACTGATTCTTTTTCAGAATTTTCTCAAACGGGTCCCACCGCTAATGCTAAAACCCGAAACCGAAAACGATGTCGTCTCAGATTGATGGAAACATCTGATACACGGCGTCGTTTTACCATTTCTTGGAGAGCGAGAGACATGTACGTACTCGTGGTGGGATATTCTCCGAAAGATCTATTTTCGGGTGAAAATATTTAAAAAGAGAAAATTAGGGTTTGCAGGGAAAAGTTGTACGTAATTAGAGGGAAAATTATATTAAGACATGGAGCAATCTCATCTTTATGCTCCTTATTAGTGTTCTTAACTAATTTAATGATCATCATCATTGTTGCTTAAATTTTTATGTTTTGTTTTTTCTTATATATAAACTATTTTTTTTTCTTTCTTTGTGTTTTTTGTAATATTATTTGATCTATCAGAAGAGAAGATTTGAAATTATATATATATATATATATATATGTAACTTGGTCTCATGAATAATTCTGATATATGCATGAAACTTGTGTGCGAGACTGACCGGTATAAAGTAAAGCAAAATAAATAATTGAATCCGGTCCAGCACGAAATGCACCGTTTGGATGAAGCAAGTAGGGCCAATGTCACATGTGCCCAGCACCACCTGACCTGACCTGACTGACTACTTGCACTTGGAATTTATTACATTACACCATCAGATCCTTGACTGCCGCTTTTAATTATTTTTATTTTAATTACTATTTGTATTATTCTAGTTCTCTTTTATTTAAGATTTCTCATTTCTACTTCTGAATCATTCTGAGATTATAATACTCCATACTAGTATTCTTTCTTTTTTTATCTAATGAATTGTCTCGGGTAAAATTTTGGTGAAACTGAATATTCCTATTTCCTAGGTTATGTTATGTTTATTTTACAAACTCAGTATTTAACCGTGTTGGAAAGTGAGAACTTGTTTTGCCTGCCGACAAAATCGCAATAGAGAAACATTTGAAATTGTCTAAGCCTGAAATCAATATTTGAAAAATAACAATTACTATTCCTTCTAATATACAGTACACAAGAGTATTTTGGAATCATAATTGTTTCATGTTTACAGTTATAATTGAAATGTGGTGAAAAATCAACAAATTTTTCATTACCCTAATCGGACTAAATGTTTTCGATAACATAAATATGAGGTGAAAAATTATACTTCAGTATTGACCATATCCAAAAGAAATACCAAAATGGGCAAAGGAGGATGGGCGGCTGTTGGGTATTGTATGGGCTGTAATGGCCTTTGCTCGCTCGATTGCAGAAGATGGCTCTTTTAATATGTTTTTGTAGCAATTCTCTATTTGTAGCATGCTCATTTTCACAATTTACATATCATTCTTCTTACAAGGAAAAGACGCGTATAAGTGTACACTTTGTTTAAAAATCTACATAACAATTGAAGGAGAGACTGTAGATGCTCTATCTAGATCGAGATCTACCAACCTTTCTCGGATCAACGGGTCATGAAAAAGAGATAGATACCAGTATGGAATGGGTCCTTCAACTATTAGAAGAAACTACTGATCTTCTTAGACAATAAAGCAAGGAGGGTAGTATTTTAACGCTAATATTATAAATTGCATAATGTGATATGGACCACGAGTTGTTTAGGTATAGTCGTTTTTGTTCCTACTTTATAAAAAACAAATTGATTCTGATCCGAATGTTTTCATTTCAAGATATATAATTGAGTGAGCTAGAGGCTTTACCGCTAGCTAGACATAGTTTTTTTTTTCTTTTCCAGAATTCGTACTAGTTCGTGAACCTCGAAAACGTAAGTAATAAGAAAGCATATTTTCTTGAATGAAAATTAGGTAATAGAGATTGTGTTTTTGTTTTGTAAGCAATTTCGTTCAACATTAGCTAGTTAATTGTTAAGGCAAAAATGTATAATCAATAAATCTTAATACAACATTCCAATTCTTGATATCAAAGCATATTTTCTACGGTTATATACATATACACACGAAAGTAGACCCCGACAAAAGAGATCGGACTCACCTTTAATTGAATGACTAAGTCAAATGACTCAAATCGCGGTGGATAGTCTTGTAAAGATCTTCTTGCCGACTGTCAAGACTAGAACAGGTTACTGCCACATCATAATCTCACCGTCACCAAATACTTTCTGACATTTTTTCATCTATCTTATGTCACTTTTTGTTTTTGTCGCCACCATACGCATGTAGGGTCCGTCGCAACTCTCTCAATACAAGGCCAAACTTTCACTAGAAATATCTAACAATAAAACAAAATAGTATTTAATATAATATGGCGATTATCTTAAAATCTACGAATTAAAGCATTTTACTAACTACGAAACAAAACCAAACAAAACAAAACGAAATACTACTACATAATACCAAGATCAGTCCAATCCTGTTATTATTTTATTACCTATTTAATTTATTAATAAACTCTGATCGACAACATTAAACTCCGGCAACTTCTCCACCACCAGTAGCTCCAAGCCGGCGACATTCTCTAACTCTTCCCCACTCATGCATCGCCAAGTGAAGTTTTGTCCCGGCGAGAAGAAAATCGGCCGCTTGAACCGCCGTCAAAATCTCAACTATCTTATTCAACGTGGTCAACCTCAGCTTATCCGCTTCAGCCAATAAACCAGCCATATCCTCTTCATGCTTATCAAGCGCTTGCTCCACCACCACGTCAGTTTCTCCGATCTCCTCTTTGTAAAATGCTGCTGTGGCGATAGGCATATCCGCCGTGTCCTCTTGTAAGCTCGCCGATTGCTTGCTCAGCTTATTCTCTGCCTCCACCGTTTTGAGATGAAGCTCGTTGATCTTGAATAATTGCTCAGCCGTTAGTTCACTCATCGACCCTGCTACTCCCATTTCGTCATGTGTCTCACCAAGAGTCATGCTTAGACCTACGGAAGACCAAATAATTTTATTTTTATTTTTTTAAAGCAACAAATTTTAAGGATTTGTTATAAATAAATATTATGAAAATAATCTAAAGTTTTATATCAAAGCTAAACTACGTACATTCTATCCTTTCTATATTAACAACTTGTCCATATTAATCAATTCCAAATTGTAGATATTAAATCCAAAAAAAACTCAATTCCAGTTTGAAAACGAAGCTTCAAACTATAAAATCCTACACCCTAACTTAAATTCCAAATCACAGAATCCAAAATCTTATTTTTTTAAAAAAATTACTCTATTTATTCTCTTTTAGTTGAGATATTTATTCCAATTTCTCTAAAATAAGTAAAACAACGCTCTAGTTTCCAAATCAAATGCATTTAACCACGAAATTAAGAGAATTTTAACATTCATGCTTGGAACCGTAATTAAGATTTACATATAACTTAGAATTTTTCTGAGCTAAAGTCTTACTGTCGATGTTGTTGTTACGGAGGAAGTTAGTGAAACGTTGCTCAGTTTGAGACCCACACATGGCGTATACGAGTCGTATAAACGAAGAAGGACGACAACCTCCAATCCAAAGAAGTGCGTTTTCAAGACAAGTGTTCCATGTCGGAGCGAAATAGTTTGAGCTATATCGATGGGAATGTTTCGAACGTTTTCCGGCGTAATCTTCAAAGTCTCTGATCGCCGTTCGTATCAAATCTCGAAGCTTGTCATCATCTTTTTCACCGTTGGATAGAACTTGTTTGAGCACCGTCGTGCGTCTGGCTTGTAAACTCATCCACTTGTTATAACAATCTTGTTGAACTTGTTCTATGTTTGAGCTCGGAATCTCCATTTTTCTTTTTCTTGAGGTTTTGTAGTTTCTATGTTTTGGTTTCGTGCTGTTAATATATATAGTTTCTCAGATTATGCATCAGTACGAATTAAATTAACTTGCAATTTTTATTTCTTTATATATATATTTATTTTAACGTTTTGTGATTATATATATGCTTAGGAAGTTATAAAAAAGCCAAAAAACAAAAATGCTACTATTTTTGGTCGTTTTTATGAAATAATTTTATCGTGTTTTTTCTTAATTAAAGTAAGTATTTGGTTGCATGCTCTCCTCTTACCTCAAGAGGTCATCATTGTAGGCGGAAAAGAGTAAACCTCTTCGACTAAGTTACTGAAATCTATATTCCATTTGAGAAAAGAAAGGTAGATAACGACAACAATGTAAAACTATACCCCAAAAAAAAACAAAAAACAACGTAAAACCACGAACAATCCATGTGGTAAAGGCATATGCCCCGGATAAATTTTCAACTTTAATACAAATTTTAAACAATTTTAAACGGACCTTTTAACTTGTAAATAAGCCCCTCCAACTTTTTGGACAATCTTTACGTTGTACAACAACGTAAAAACTATATTGTAAGATTATGAATTGTAGAATACATTTGTGGTATTAACTGCTAATTTAAGAGTAGATATTGGACGAGGAAACTGTTTTAATAAAGATGATTATACAATGCTCTTAAGGATTTAGAATTTTTAGATATTCGTAAATCTTGGGTTTAATTTCTCATTTGTAAGTAGGGTCGAAGACGACCTGAAATGAATGGGTAGATCGATGTAGTTAGTAGAATGAAAAACAATTCACTATTCGTATTAATATGTAGAAATTGTTTTTCTAAATTTCAAATAATTTGGGTTTACAAGGAAAATTTAGCGTCTGACCCACAAACATACATGCAGAAATATATACTCGGAATAAGAAAAAGATATATCTTTTTTTGTTGTCTCCTTAATACTACTACTATGGAACATTTATAAAATGATGAAAATAAAAATTAAACTTAAAAGATAATATATAGTGGACATTTTCTTTTATTTAAAAATTTTCCAGCACGTTAAACTACAATATCACTAAAACTTTTCTATTACAACTTGATTGTTTTGTTTACTAATATAACCTTACTCGTCGAGCTACCAAATAGTACAATGTAGTATATAACATTGAGAAATTTAATAAAAATGTGATTGAAGTTAATTAGACTTTTATTTTAATTAAAGTTAATTTTTAATTTAATTTTAATTTTTATTTAAACTTACGTTGCAGAGCATCTCCAAATATTGTGCTCTTGTCTTGTTCTAAGTTCTCACTTGCCTCTCTGCACTCACCGGGTCATGTGCCCTCCTCTACATTCATTTGTTGGGAGTCTCTTCTTCTTCTTTTTTGTTTATTATTGCCAAAATTTGCATTCGTAAAAACAGCCAAAAACATATCCACATTCTAAACCTTACCAAACAAAATAATTCACACGCATTTTGGTATCTTAAAAACAAGAAAAAAAAAGATTATTTGGTCTCAAACAAAAGTGAATCATATTTGTAATCAGTTTTTAAAAAAGTTTTGGATTTACAAAATCTTAGTATGAAAAAACAACAGTTAATTATTTGGTCTTGTAAAGTTATTTTGTTTCTATTTATAGTTTAGTGAATCTAGACGACGTACTTGTGAAGTTTCCGTTCATGAGTTTTCGTGCAGGCTCGTCGACATGCGCATACGTGTCTCGTTTTCAGGTTATTAGCTAAAAAAAACAGTCTGCAACGCTTGACTTACTTACACGTGATTTTTATATCCAAAAAATAAATTTACAAAACCAAAAATTTATAAATTACACATACAAAAATGAGAATAATATATTGTGTTTTTTTATTTATTATGAAATGACATTATGAATTTATGATCGCCGTCATCGCCACTATCACCGACTTTATCACCATCATTCCCATTGTTGTACCACCGTCATCACCGTTATTATCATCACCACTCCCATCAATATTATTACAATTATCATTATCACCACGTTAATCGTTATCATTCCCATCATTACCGCTAACACACACAACAATTTTCAGATAATTAACATCTAACTCTGTTCCATCTCATTTTGTTTTAATACTATTTCATTTAAATATATACATTGATTTTAAGTTTTAAGTTTATATATAACGTTTATTGACACACAAAAATAAATACATACTAATTTTACATATATGTTTTGAAGTTGAGTGTAAATTTTTAAGTTTAGCGTTTAATATTTCAATAAAACCTCTATAAATTAATATTGTTAAGATCATAATGCTTTATTAATTTATTAAGTTATAAAAATCTGAAAAACTTACTTAGAATCAAATAATTGTATTGTTTATCGAAGTATTAATTTATCTAGTATTAATTTATAGAGATTATAATGTATTATAGATTTATAGTTAAAGTTGATTTACATATGATTTCTGAAAAATAGTATTGTACAATATTCTATTCCAATATATCATATATATTACAACAAGTTTTAGTTATAAACACTACTCATCATTTTTAAAATTCATGTCCGATTAAAAGATTTAGATGATGTCGTATACAAAAAAAAATTATTTTTCTAACGAATTTTAGAATTTGAATCTATTAATTTTTGGAATATATATGTTGCAAAAGAACAAAAATGAGTAAAAACTAAAATAAGGTTTACTAAATCTTCTTTCAAAACTACACTCATCTCTCTCTTCTTTTCTTCCTTTTTTGTCTTTTTTTTTATATTAATAATGCGAATAAATACATATACCGATACATATACCGATATACACATTAAATATCCCGAAAACTGAAAGTTCAAAAAAAGAAAACAAAATCCTAAGTTTCAGGGAAACTAATTTAAACGTATTATAAAGTATAAAAGACAAAACAAAAGTCAAAATTTTTAAAAAAATCGAAAGAAAAACAAACTTCCCAAGCTTACTCCCACATCGATGTGAACAAAGCTAACCACAAAGGACAACATGCGTCCACTTTGCAGCTAACGAAATCTCATATTACAAAGCTAGTGTACCTCTAAAATAGAGTTAACCTAGACTTCTATTCCGAAAAATACGAGACACATACGAAATCCCACAAATATTTCAGAAACGGTGATATCGCATACCACAACCTTAGTACGCCTAGCTAGAAGTTGTGAACTGACCAGACCTCAATAAGGTTTTGAGCGTAGAGAGAAGGAGCAAAACAAATCTTGAACTGAATAATATTAAACTCGAAGGAGAAAAGCACACGATCGAACTATTCTCATTCTTCTCTCCCTTTAATCGTTTCTTTTCGCCAAATCCATAATACACATTTTTCACCTATAATTCTATATCAATTTATCTTTTCTTAGTTTTATATGTGTAATTCATTTAAGCGGACGTGTTAAACCAGAACACATACCTTGACCGGTTTAGTGATGAATTTGGCACAAAATCGCTAGAGAATTGATGCAGATATCAGGGTTGAAATCACAGATGGAAATCAACCACAACCCACCGTTCAAATGCTTTTCCAATTGATCTCTCAAAAAATTTTCTCTCTAAAACATTTTTTTAACTCTAAAATTTTTTTTTTGTGTTAATGATCACAAAAT
Organism: Crucihimalaya himalaica; assembly: GCA_004349715.1. Classification (NCBI taxonomy): domain Eukaryota; kingdom Viridiplantae; phylum Streptophyta; class Magnoliopsida; order Brassicales; family Brassicaceae; genus Crucihimalaya; species Crucihimalaya himalaica. The sequence continues at coordinate 1,639,793 of SMJT01000017.1, read as the reverse complement.
CTTATTTATGTATCTCTCCGATATTTATTTTATAGATAAAAACAAAAGATATCATGAAAAAACACAATTGTTTCTCATATCTTTTGAAAATGAACTTCTCATATAATCGGTTAACTAAACCGGTTTAATATGCCGCCATATTACGAGGGTAAACCGACCATAAACCAACAATATGTATATGGTGCACTTAATTAAATTATCAAAAGTTGCTAGTTTTGTAAATAATAATATCCAAAAACAAAGAGAAACCATATCGTATAAGAGCTTATTAAAATTTCTCTCTCTATATATATCTGATACAACTTCACTTTCTTGCTTTCTGTTAGTCCATATATATATATATTTTGATAAACATTGTTTTCTTATTTTTTGTCTCAGAGTAACTGCACCAATAGAAATATGCATACAACTACATGAAGTTCAGTTCCAAAATTGAGAATTTGATACGGGAATGGACTGACTTGATCGAGGTATCACATTTCAGAATTTATAAACAAGTCCCAAACTCGAAACAATTAACTTTTCCACCACGTCCCTAGTCATACTTCCGTTTACTTGCTACACAGCCCACTAAAGGCCCACCAGATATAAATTAAGAAGCCCACTTATATTCTCGGTTTATACATCTGTTTAAACTTTAAACCCAATCCAATACAGCACTGCATGTTCATTATTCAATTGCTAGATATAGACTGTTTTGGAGGTTTTCTTTTGTACTAGATAAATATCCCCACAAAAATAGGTTACAAGACTATAAGCAACTTTAAGTATTTTATATTTAGATATTATACAAAATCATATGTTTCCTGAAATTCCTTCGGTGATTTATAATTTCAAAATTAATCATTAAACAAAGAAGTAAATGCTTATCGAAAACCAAAATTACAAACAAATAAACTCTTGAAAGAAAAAAGAAAAAAAAGCTTCAAAATCTAACCATGAGTTAGTGGTTTCCTTGTAGACTTGGTTACATATAAGCAGAACTATATTCATATTACATATACACACTAGCAACTTGCGTGGGAGATATGTTCCACGTTGAAGCTAATGATGTCTAAAAGAGTGACACGTGGACCCACTTGAGCTATCTGTTCTCTGTGTGACCTGCCGTTTCAGGTCTCTCAAAGGTCAAAACCCCTTTAGCCATTTTCCGATTCTTCATCACACTGAAGATTATCTTACTATTATATTTCATTTTATTGATTCCATACATCAATTTCTGTAGCTGGTTATTCATATGCATGAATGGTCTCATTGTTATACTAGTGTTATATACCATGAAAGGATTTAATGAATTAATCAAAAGTAAAACTATTTTGCAAAGCGTCACATATTTGCAGTCGGCGACTGATGCGCGTAAGCCATGCAACTATTGTAATCTCCCTTCTCTTCCATCTGTTACGTCTTCTCTTTCAAGGTTTCGATATTTTTCTTTCATGTAAATTAATTTCTATATTATTGATTTTGTTTTCGATGAGCATACGTATAAGTTTTTATGTACATTTTATTTTTATATGCACACGTATATATATACACTTAAACCATAGATATACGATCACATGTTGCATCTCGACATTGTCGAGTTCCTCATAACTTTGGTCTAAGCAGAACTTACATCGTCAAATATTCCTCCCAAGTCCCAAGTATAAGAATAATAAGATTGTGTATTGCAATTTAACGGGAAGATAACCCACTATAGTGACTTAAATGAGTATTTGATTAGTAAACCAACAAATATTGTTAAAGAATTTTACGATTCCGGAGTTTTTTTCATCAGTCGCATAAATACCAAATTACATATCTTTTAGTGGTTCAATAGTAGATATGTGTTCGACCATTTCATCTTTTTGGTTAAAGTGTATCAAAATGTTATATTATTTTGTTTGATTTTAATCTACTATTTACTTCAATTTATTTATTTTGTTATTCCATACATAGTTTTGGTAATACAAATTAAACCATGACGAAGAAAAGTACAGAATGTTCACATTCATCTTTAGAATAATTGATTACCAGTCTATCTTTAATGAATTTACATATCTAATTTTTTGCCATTTAAATTTAAAATATATGTATCCAAATAAAATTTACTATAAAAAAATATATTTTAAAAATTCGAATAAATTAATAAAAAATAAATATAAATATATTTTTTAACATTCAAAATACTAATTTTTTTGAAAAAGATAAATCACTAATAAAAACAATTATAAAAAATATATTTAGATAGTTTTAATTAAACTTTTTGTCATTTAATTAGTTTAAAAAACATATATTGTAAAAATATTTAAACTAAGAGAAGAAATAGTATTTAAAATATTTTTAACATTTGAAAAAGTTAAATTATTCTAAATAAAAAAATCAAAAACTTTAAACTACTAATAAAAATTAGAAAAAAAATACTATTTAAGTAGTTTTCTTATTGTGGAGATAAATTTTGTTACTTTAAATTGTATCAAAAGTTTTATATGATATGAAGGTTAAATGTATTTTAACTCTTAATTTTTTTTTAAATGTCTATTTTCTAGATAAAAAATGTTACGGTATATATGAAAGATTCTTTAAATATTTTGAATTAATCCAAATTTAAATTTTGTTAATATTCAGCTCTATATAAATTTTATTAATCAATACAACTTTATAGAAACTTTATAAACCAATATTTTTTTTTTTAGTATGTCTAATGAATCCATCTATTTAAATATGTTGTCATTTTACACTAAAAAATATAAAAAATCAAATGAAAACTAGATTATTAAAAAATTATTTTTTAATAATTCGAATATATTAAGAGAAAAGAATTACTCTTTAAAAATTTTTAACTTTTCAAAAAATCAAAAATTGAATTAGTCTTTAAAAATTAATAATTGTTTTTAAATTTACAAAATTTGAAAAATTTGAACCTAATCTTTGAAATTTTTTAAAAAGATCGAGTAAGATTTAAATTACTATAGAAAAATATTTTTTAAAAAATTTGAATATATTAAGAGAAAAAAAATTAATATAAAAAAATTATATATAACTCATGATAATGTTTTCTTAAATGTCTATTTTGTATTAAAAAATGGTACAATATATATGAAAGATTCTTTGATAACTTTGAATTAATCCTAATCTAAAATTAAATTATTATTAAACTTTAAATAAAATTTATTAAACAATACAAGTTTTAAGAACTTATTTTTCTTGATAAATTTTTAATTATTTTGCCTAAACTATATTTTAATGTTATGAGAAACGATTCATCAAAAGATACATATTGTTGGTGTATCATAAATGAATTCTTTTGTTCACCGGTAGACCATACGAGTCAAATTCTCAGGAAATTCAAAATATCAAATATGTCTGTAAAGTTATTCACCTCATCGTTGTAGATAAAAATGTCTATTCCTATTTATATTTCTTTATGTAAGATAAAATTTGAGGTTTAGATTTTAATTCTTAGAATTATGCAATTATTGATCTGTTTTTGTTTTTTTTTTCTATTTCATGATCAAAAGATTGATGCTCTAATAGATGAGGTATTCATTAATCGTTACTGAAAGCACTTGAATAAGTTGAGCGAACTTTACTGTGATTGATTACCACTCTATTCTTAATATATTTATTTAACTAAATTTTTTTACCATTTAGGTTTTAAAAAAAACTAAAAATACATTCGTATAAAAGTTTAATTACTATAAAAATCACGAAATTTTATTAATATCATGAAATTTCATTTTTCTTGGTTCAAATAAATTTTATTATTTCATAGATATATTACTTTTTAAAATATTTTGAATCTATTGTAAGATAATTATATAAGGCTTAGGAAATTTATTGTTATATTTCTACAAAAAAACAAAATAAGAAAAATATAATATTGTGATATAATATTTAAAAAAATCGTGTGATGCCTTACGAAGACTTATATATATATATATATATATATATGATATAATGTAAAAATTAAGATATATTGAAAAATTGATGAAATATTAGCTATTGTGTAAAGATTGTTGTAATGTTAGTTGTTGTTATCTTCCATTTATAATAAATTTAAAAATGTCAAGATAATAACATATAAAAATATTCAATAAGGATTATATCATATATAAAAGATTTTGAATATCATTTGTTCTACTAAAACTAAACATAACATGTAAGAATTTAAATCAATAAATAATTGCTAACATTTTTTAATTTTTTATTAATTACGGATAAATTGTCAACAATAAAATAAATTTAAAAACATAAAATATTATATTTATTACCATTAAATATAAAAATGTCATCATTTCTTATTATTTTTTTCCTGCACATAATACGGATAGCTCCCTAGTAGTTAGATAAAAGATGATTACATGCGCATGTACCTGCATGCGGAATACATATATGCACTGAGTGTATATATAGATAGACGTAGGTATAAATAGTGTCCCTGATGCTAAGTTTCTTTAAAAGAATATATATAACGACTAATAAAGGGCTAAATGAGAAACCGAGTAGAAGAAAAGTTCCTAGAGTTCTACGAGAATTGGGTTATTCAACTTGAGCAATATCTTCATCAACTTTTAATTGCTCATAACAACAACAACAACACTGTGAGTGAGATGGAGCTTCGAGCTTTGATCTCGAAGCTAACTACACATCACAAAGCCTATTATACAGTAAAATGGGCAGCCATAGGAGAAGATGTCCTAGCTTTCTTTGGACCGGTTTGGCTAAACCCGTTAGAGAAAGCTTGTTTTTGGTTAACCGGATGGAGACCGTCGACGGTGTTACGGATGGTTGATAGGCTGAGGAGATCGAGGGTGGTGCTTGTGGAGGCTCAGCTGAAGAAATTGGAGGAGCTGAGAGTTAAGACCAAGTTCGAGGAGCAAAAAATTGAAAGAGAGGTGGAACGGTATCAGGTGGGTCCATGATTTTGATCCGTACGGATCTTAAATCTTTAAAACTATATATTATTTTTCAAACAGTAGTATTTATTTTATGAATTTGGAGTTATCAATTGAATAACTGGATAGCTATTTTCAATGATTATTCTTTTTCTTGGAAAATTTGTTTTTAACAGATTCATTTAAGTTATATCAATTCATATCCTATACTATAGTGTTAATCAAATATAGCACTTGTTCGCACGTAAGAAATTTTCATTTAGTTATTCGACAAGTTGTAAATAACTTTAAGACTATTGTTAGGTGGCTATGGCTGATCGGAAGATGGTGGAGCTGGCAAGGCTTGGATGTCACGTCGAAGGAGAATCGGTGGTGGTGGTTGATGCAGCGGTGAAGGGATTGGCGACAAGGCTCGAGAATATGGTGAAGGCGGCGGATTGTGTGCGGCTGAAAACGCTTAAAGGTATTTTAGACATTTTAGCTCCACCGCAGTGCGTTGAGTTTTTGGCTGCGGCGGCTACGTTTCAGGTTCAGTTACGTCGGTGGGGAAACCAAAGACATAATGTGACTCACTCCTATGGTTCCTGACACATTACTATGGTAGTTAAGGATGGTTTCGTCTTTTGTCATGTGTTTTTTTTTTTCGTATTTACAAAAAGGATGAGAAAAATTTTATCTTCAATCAACAATAGAATGTAATTCATGGCATGAAATGTGTGAATCGTGAAGTTGCATGTTTTAACATCAAGGACTACAAAGATAAGCGAAACCTAATAATTAAAAATCATAATTACACACATATTTCATCACAAAAATCAAGAATACGTCCGATACGTGATATATATTAGTACTATGCATGATACAAACACATATCGAAACTCGTATATATCAAATCCATCGAGAAGGAAACACTAATCAAAACAAAGCGAACGTTGAAAAATCAAGAAACCAAAAGCTCATATACGAAAACTGAAACCAGAAGAAAAATAAAATGATACAACGTAAAGAGAGAGAGAGAAAAGCATTAAGTGAATAGAAGAAACCTCTGATTGGTCAAGTTGCTTCAGAGGACAAGATCTCGAGCTCTGCCCACCAAAGAGGAGAGGATCTAGGAGTAGCTTTTTCAGGATTTATGTTAAGAACTTGTTTTAGTTGTTCCGCTACATCTTTCATTGAAGGTCGATGTCTCTGCTCTGTTTTCAGACATTCTCGTATCACATCGCATATCACTTCGAGCTCTTCTTCTTTAAACGTCTTTAACGATGGATCTATCATTTCTCCTAAGTCATCGTTTTCAAGGTACTTTGATGCCTGAAACATGGACCGGACCGGATCGTTAGTATATATGTAGATAATGTTCTCTGTATTTTGATTCAGTTAGAGTGGGGTTATTAATGCGCATATATATAACATACCCATTGCTCGATAGATCCGTATTCGTCTGAGAAAGAGAGCTTTCCAGAGATTATTTCGAGCATTAATACTCCGAAGCTATGGACATTAGCCTCTGGCTCTGGAGGTAGTAGCAATGACGTTTGCTCCAAGTCACCACTCACTTGTTTCTTCGGATTTAATCTTGCCTCTAAGTTGAAAGGAATCTCCGAGACCTGCAAATTCGATTAACCAAATCTTTTTAGCATCTTTAAGACAACATATTCAAACATTTTCAGAGGTTCTTGAGCAAATGCAGCTTAGTACAAAACACCTTCAAAAACAGTACTTTTAAAGATTTTAAAGCAAACCTTGGCTGCATAGTCATCGGTTAGATAGATTTCCGATGAGTTGAAGTCGGAATGTGCCATGGGAGGGTTCATCTCGTGCATATGTTGCAGACAATAAGCCGTTCCCATTATTATTCTCATCCGTGCGCTCCAATCAAGATGCTCCATCTCCTTATCTGATATGCGAAAAAACATTATTAACCTAGAACGTGAAGCCAATATAACATCATGAGACCAAGACCAATGTTTATACCGTGCAAATGTTCAAAAAGGGTTCCATTTGGAGCATATTCAAAGACCATCATCCTATTAAAAGGGTCATCTTCTTCACAATATCCAATCAGATTGACAAAGTTCTTATGGTTGATCCGCGACAGTGTATCAATCTACAAAAAAGACATGCACGAGCTCCAGTTCAAAAGGATATTTATAGTGGTGAAGACCATTTAAGTTGATTTTTTTTCTTTCTAGTAAGGAGTAATAAACCTTTCTACGGTATGCCATTTCCATGGCTCTTGTCCATTCTTTAGACTCAGCAATCTCGGTTGAAGCAACCGCTATCTCAACACCACTCGACAAAGTTCCTTTATAGACAGTGTAACCGTCAAATGTCTCTATTATGTTGCTGAAATCTTCACACGCTGTTTCTAGCTCAGACCGATTGAGCTTCGGTACCCCTTGAAATTTTGTTCATGTTCTCAGTTTCAATGTTAATGTTCCTAGAAGAAACAGAGTAAAAATGGAAACACAAGAGAAGAAGATTTTACCGGTAACAAAAGCTTTCTGCAATTGGCCACTAAGACCAGTTTTCCAAGGACCTATGCTCTTTACAGCTCTTTTCCGGCAGAAGAATATGCCCGCTACTATAATCAGTAAACCGACGAAAGAAGCAACCGCAATAACCACATACAGCCACACATGTCTAGATCCTTTTGTCTGTTTATTATCTTGTGGCTGATTCTTAGAGGAATCAGGACTAGTCTCCTTATCAGGAGAAGGTAAAGGAGGGACTAAAGGCGGTCTTCTCTTCTTTGCATTGGTTACTGCAGGGAAAGACCCGCTGCTTCGAGGGGAAGCTTCAGTTATAATCCCAGGAGAAGGACTAGGAGCGGAAGGAGCAGGCTCAGCCGCCAAATTTCTTGTCTCCTCTAGTAACTCACGTCGTTTGAAGATATCAGTTTCCTCCAAAAAACCTGCAAGAATCATATTGAGATTTCAAGTACTAATCTTTAGTTTATACACTAAAAAATGCTGAAATCAGAATTTGTTTTGTGCTTACTCGGTAATGCTTTCAAGAAACGTCTGGAAGTTGCTTTGATCCGGAATACAAAAGCTTCTATCTTTTTTACTCGAATGAAACGGTTTCTTGAAACACTGTCAAGAGAGATGAACTGTGAAGATGAATAACCAAAAGATACCCTCGTGTTAGATGAATCAATCAGACAGAGCTTACCAATGTCCAAGTCTTCTGTTTGCACAGCCGAGAACAGCCAAAGGAGATAACTTTGGACTCTTGTTTAACCGGACTTCATACGACGATTGAAGTCTCAGGATCTTTATCCTCACATCACCCGCAAATTTGTTACCAGAAAGCAACCTGTATTGGTTCAACAAGGTCATAGAAACAAAGATTAAGGTATACTCTTTTCAATACATTTTGTTAAGCACTGAACAATAGAAATGTTAACTCACAAGTGTTTTAGCGATAAGTCATTGCTTAGCTCAGGTGGAATCAGTCCGCTCAAATCGTTATCTCTTAAATCTAAGACTTCCAAGTTTTGGAAACTCCCATACTCCTTTGGAATTCCACCGGTGAAATGATTCCTAGAGAGTATTCTGTAAGAACAAGAAAGCGGTTTAGTCCCGCAAAACCAACCAAACATCGAAAAAACGGAGTCCATTTATCAAAGATTCAAAGAGAAACTACAGAAGAGATCCTTACAAAGATCTTAAGTTACTCAATTGGCTAAGCTCAGGAGCTAACGTTCCTTCCAAAAAACATCCGCTAAGATCCCTATAAAAAAAAACACATAGATCACAACATTTATCAGAACATAGAGACAACTAATGATCTCATCTGCATAGTCTTAGTGTAAAACAGAGGAACTTACAGAATCTGCACTTTACCGTCAACACAAGTTACCCCTGACCAGAAGCAGAGATCATTACCAGAAACATTCCAATTTGCAAGAGTTCCATGAGGATCCGAGTCCACTCTTGCCCGGAATTTCAGCAATGCGGATCCTAAATTCATCAGAAACTAAGAACCAAAACCCTAAAACAAATCATTTAAATAAGAAGAAGAAGATAGGATCAATAAGAGTCTAACCTTGGGAATTGAGGGACAATGAGAGAGGAGCTTGAAGGCTTATGATCAAGAAGAGGAAGCAAGGGAAGTGGTATCCACAACCCATTATAAGGTTTTTACAACAAACACTATACTAAAAAAAATTCTTAATTACAAATCAAAATCCCAAAAAAAAAAAAAAAACCCATTTCCCCAGAAACAAAGCAACAAAAACTTACTCTTCTATATAAAACCAAAAATATAATTTCTATATATTTTACAATGTACAGACAGAAGAAAGTTCTCGGATATCAGGGTCCTTCATCATTTTTTCCAGGTTTGAAGATTGATTTCACAAAAACCTTTTCATCACTGCGTTTATATCTCTGTGGGATCTAACAGCTCGTTGTGAGTCTTTTGATACCTGAAAAAAATGCAATAAAAACCCAAAATTTAGATGATCATTATAAACGATAATAACAAAAAGGATACCTTTTCGAAGAAGCAATGTATATATCCAAAAATACAAAACAAATACAGAGAATTTACTTTAAAATTGAAAAAAATTGGAAATTACGTAAAGGAATCAAACACATGATTGGGAAAAACAAAACTTACTGTAAGAAGGAATTTGCTTATATTGCAAACAATGTATTATTATGTTTTGTGTCTGGAAAAGAAAATAGCTAGCGAGCGGGTAGGGCAAGCAAGAGAATGTTGGTAGGGGATTTGGAAAAATCAAAGTATCCTCAGAAATCGATGTTAACTATATTATTATAAAAAAAAAAATTGAACAATATATTTAAAAAATCGATTTCTTGTGTGTTTGCAGGATGATGATCTCAGAGTTTTCTCTCCTCGACCATCTTTGGTCTCTCCAGGGCCAAAGGGTGGTGCCTTCTCTCTCTCCTCCCTCTTCCCTTTTCTTCCCTTCTCTCTCTATCTTTCTCTTTGCACAATTTCTTTTCTTTCTTTAATTATTTTGAAATTTTTCTAATTTCACAACCCCTAATTTCTTATATATATATTTTAATTATTAATTACATCATCATTAAAAATATTTGATTTAATCATATTATGATGGTATTCAACTACCTGCAGTATAAACAATTATAATGAACAGCTTCCACAACGATGCAACTCTCTTCGTACCACTTGGATCCACAACGGACGGCTATGCATATACAACATTCTTACGATTGATAGGTTCTTTCCACAACACAAAAAAACCACGATGAACAGCTCTGCATGCGGTATTCTGAACTCCGATAAACAATATCATTAATTTGTAATAAACTGCATTCTTTGGAAATCGAATTCCATATTCGATGTAAAAAATTCTAAACTCTTGACCACTATATCAAAAAGTTTCCAGAATTCTTTGTAGTTTAGTTTTAATTTTCCATATTTTTGTTTTTATTAATTATACGTGTTTAGTTCCCCTATTTTGACAAATATAATTATCCTTACTGCACTAAGCCACATTACCTTGCTTCATAAATAATTTAAACAAGAATAAATGATTATGTATTATAATTTTAGTATCCAAATCTCTTCTAATTCTTTATTTTATTAAAAATCCAATTCAACAGGACTCATGGGACGTGCTTGCCTCTATACTTAATTAGTGAATCTTTCTGACCGTTGGATATCGTTGATCTAACGGTAATGTACAATGAGCACTACCACACAGAATAAGTGTTTTTTTTTTTTCCAACTGATGTGCATGAACATCATCACACTTCATGCCTCCCATTACTGCTTAATATATTGTCTTCCGTCATGATCAAATGTCAAAATAATTGCAGCTAAGAAAAAAAAAAAGTCAAATCAAAACTTATATTATATATGTGAATCTTCATCTCTTAGACAAAGATAGCTCTCTAATTTCAATATGGTGATTTTGATTGTTTTTTAAAAATATTTTGGCTGGAGTATCTTCGCCAATTGATTTAGATGTTTCGTCGGGTCCAAAAAAAAAAATATATGAATCAGCCTGGTTATGTTGTAGAATTGTGTTGGTCTAAACCGGATAAGTCAGAACCGGTTCGCGACGGAATCAATATTTGATCAAGCATCAATAACACAATATCTTCAGTTACAAAACATGCGGTCGGAAAAACAAACGCCACAATTATAACATACACACACAAAAAGAATTGAAACACAAAGAATCAATCTCGGGTACATTTGTGTTGCCTACAAGAAAAATAAGAGGCAAATCTTAAAACTATTTATTAATTCAATTGTACTGTAAAAAAAGAAGAAATAATATTTGTCTGATTTTTATGTATTTTGCTGGCGAGATGGATGAACAATCAGCTCCTGCATATAATTTCACAAAGAGAAGATAAATACATTGAATATATTTGGATTTCTAAAGGACCAAAATAATGTTCAAAGAGTATTATTTAATACCTGAGAATAACGAGCGTGATCGTTGTGAACATACGATGTTTTAACGATCGTTTCCCATTTCGTAGATTCAAGAACTTCTTGATCTAGTTTCTTGGTACCAACGTGACTTAAAACGACTCCGTATGGTCTAGGGTTCACTGGCGAAAGGAGGGTTCGTCGGAGCCAAGGCCGAGATGGAGTTTCCGGTAACGGCGGAGGAGAAATCGCCGCCATATATTCTGGAGAAGTTTTGAGAAGATTCCCTGACCTGTTGTTCCTTCTTCTGTTTACTTCCTCCACAAGAAACCTCGAGTCGGGAATTGTCGTTCGTTGGATCCTCGAAGGAGTTGAGATCGAGTTTCTAAACATTCTGATTTCTCCAGAATTTGAATGATTAGGAAGAATCTCTCTTCTTGTTCTTGTTGGATACAGTTCTTGAGACTTGCTTATTCCTCTGTTTAGTCTTTTGAAGCTCTCTGGTCTCTCCGGAGTTCCGAGAAAACCGGAATCAGAACAGGAGGTTCGGTACGGAGATATAAAACCGGAAAGACGCCTAGTTGACCAGTTTGGTAAAGCGGTTTGATCACCCGAATGTTTCGTAGACCGGTTTGATACTGAATCCAAATGAACCGGGTTTAGAAACTTGAATGAGTTCTTAGCACAAAGCCTTGGCAAGAATCCGCAAGCTTTCTTGGTAACATTTGGGTAGATCTTTTGATCACCATGACCATGACCATAATCATCACCACCACCATCATCATCGTTATCATCTTCGTCATCATCATCATCGATGTTTAAATCATCATAAAGGCTTTGAACAATGGCGAAATGTTCATGTTCTGCGACTAATTGACTTCTTTGGCGAATTACAAGAGCTTCTCTGGTCTGAGTGAGTTGCTTCTGCTCTGAAGAGTTATATGAAGATGAAGAAGATTGATGTTTCTGATGTTTCTGAAGGGCCATTGCTTTAGCAGCTGGTAAGAATCTGGACATCATTAGATCTAGACTCTCTCTAGATATCTCATCACCGTGAGATCTCTCACCATTCTTCTCGATTTCGCTTACTCCACTTGTGCTGCAGTTAACAGAGAAGCTTTCATTTGAAGGAACCGTATCCAAATCTTCATCTTCGTCTTCATCGGTTTCTAGTAAACCAGATTCTTGAATCAATGTAGCCATGTCATCTTTTGGTTTTCCAGGGATTTGTTCCCACACAAAAGGAATTGAAGCTGATTCGGTTAGATGATCAAAGCTCTGGTCTGGTAATACAAAAAGCGGCGTTTCTTGTTTTGTACTCGGACATGATCGAAGCTCTGGTCTTGTAATCGTCGTCTTCTTGTTCTCTAAGTCACTCCAATGCTCTATTTTAGACGGAATTCGCCTTATAGATGGTAACGGAGCATACAAATTCAATTTCCTCCCCTCCATTCTTGAAAAGAAAAAGAAGAAGAACAAGAAACAGAGTCTCTGTTTTGTGAGCTACAGATCAAACAATTAAAAAGATCAGTATATGATGATCATACAGAAGCTGTTAAAGTACAGTTCAATCAAGAATTAGAAACTACAGATCTTTTCTTCTGATGTGTGTTTGGGATTGTAGTTGTTCTTATTAAAGAGAATAGGAGAAATAATAATATATATTTTACCGAATGTCTAGGGCCGAGATTGAAGGCTGGAGTTTAGGAAAATAGCGGATGAATCTATAAGAGAAGTGTGTGACTAAAGAATTGTCAATAAATGAGACCTTTCGCTTTGATCTTATGTTTTCATTTTGTATAATTGAGCTCATAACAAATCCTATCCCCACAAAGATTTGATTGAAAACTAATGATGAGATCAACTACTTTTGCTTTCTTGTTGGATTTTTTTAGCAAACGACGTCATTAGACATTAGAATACAAGAAGATCAGAGAGAAAAATTTGGCTCTAAGGCGAATAATCACAATAGGCAAAACGTGAGGAGTAGTTGTGGTTCAAGTTTCAACTATTCTTCTAAAAGTAACGAAACAAATTAAATAAAATTGGGAAAAGACATTAATGTGAGCCAAATAAAGCACTAGTGAAGTGGACCGACTTTGGTAAATGTAACACATGTTGTTCTGTCCTTTTCCGAGCCACACAAGGGTTGTTATGCTGCACTAAATGTTCCATTTACCTGAATGCACTAATTGATATTATTACTACTATTAATTTGCTTAAACTTTAAAGTCTTTGAAGAAAAGTCGCGGCATCGCCTCGACGGATGATAGGACTTGATTTTATATTAGTTAATTTTCTAAAGTTGCACAACATGAAGACCATTTAACAAAATTACAACAAAAAGTTTCACACAACATTCCAAAAAACAAATTAAAAAATGAAAAGCAAAAAATTGACTTATAATTGCTGAATAACCGGCATTGTTAGTAATACGCTTTGAAAGTCTAAATGTTTACGGCTTCTAATAACACAGGAACAAACATTTAACTGTTAGATACTTAGATTACATACGAGTATATTTAAGTTTTAGATTACATAATAGGGAGTCGTTTAGTAATCGTTTTAAGATATTAGAGTATTGATGAATTAAACCAAAGCTTTGAGTATTAGATATAGGAGTAGTGTTGTTTTTTTTCTTTCTTAAAAATAGGAGTACTGATGAATTAAACCAAAGCTTTGAGTATTAAATATAGGAGTAGTGTTATTTTTTTCTTTCTTAAAACGATTACTAAACTACTCCCTAGTATGTAATCTAAAACTTATATATACTCGTATGTAATCTAAGTATCTAACAGTTAAATGTTTGTTTTTGTGTTATTAGAAGCCGTAAACATTTAGACTTTCAAAGCGTATTACTAATAATGCCGGTTATTCAGCAAGTATAAGTCAATTTTTTGCTTTTCATTTTTTAATTTGTTTTTGGGAATGTTGTGTGAAACTTTTTGTTGTATTTTTAATAAATGGTCTTCATGTTGTGCAACTTTAGAAAATTAACATTTTGTTGTATTTTTAGAAAATATTAAAAAATATTTTAAAAACTTTTTGTTGTATTTTTAGAAAATATTTTTTAAAAATATTTTAAAAGAAAGTTCTATTAAGTTTTGACTTTTAGTGTGTGTAGCTAATAGCGTGAAATGTGGTGTGGACCAACCTTGAATTGTATAAGGCAATAAATATTAACTTTTATTTGTAAAACATTAATATTTATTAATCTCCAAAAGTGTCTCTAGTTATAGTATTAAGTTATTAACGAAATGACCAGGCGAACATTTATTCTAAATTTGTAGAAACCGAAGAAAAATAGTGGAGAAAAATAAATTTCTGCATCTTTTTTGTATTTTGTTTTTCTTTTTCTTTTGAGATTAAAAAAAAAAGGTGAAATTAGTATAGTTGACCAAATCCCATAAACTGCGGGAAAGAAAAGGGAAGGGAATAAGTATCCTTTCACGTGGCAACCACTCTTACACTGCCCCACCAACACACTCAAGTTGCATAGGCCCATTAGCCCATTTCATTAGGGCCCATTTCTCGACCGCCCACGCGGAAAAAAATAAAAATTCGAATATCCACCGTTAGATCAACCAAACTCTCTCCTTTGTCTTTTTCACCAACTTGTCACAAAATTTGTAAATATTTTTCTATTTCTTATTGGAGATAAAAGAGGCACAACATTTTTACAATGTCACATTAAAGTTAACACCAACGAGAAATAACAGCAATGTATAACTGTTGAATAAAAAAAAAAAAGCAATGGATAACTTTTTATTTATTTAAACTATATAGATTAATTTCTGGCTCCTAATAATGTGTAACTTTGCCAAAATCTATAAAATGATTATGCAGAATATATAAATTAGTGAGTAACAAAAGGCTTTCAAACATATATTTAGTCATTTTTGTTGTCTTTTTTTGGTCATTTTATCATATACATATTGATAATGTTACCGAAAAAACTACTTTACATATGCCGGAAACTTCGAGAAACTATTTAAACGGCATTTTCAAAATTTAGAATCGCCACGAATAATTTTGTGCTATCATTTGGCTAATTTTTTTTTTTTTTTTGTCACGATCATTTAGCTATTTCAAAGACCACTAATTGTAACAAACTAACAATGTTAATTAGTCTTCATTTTATTTCTTACTTGATGTTCTTAGCAAATAGTACTAGAAAAGAGACATGTATACAAGGACGTAAAAATGAAACCATATAAACAATTTATTCTAATGGAAAAAACGAGACTAATCCAACGAGCTATAACTATAACTATTATTAATTAGTTGATCGATTAGATAATCATATAGAGCTTAATTATCGCATCATCTTCTTTGAGAGCTTAGCAAGTGATGAAAGGTTATACCGAATGATGTTATCAACAAAAAATATCACATCGTCCACGCTATTTCCTTCCGGCACATCCACCACGTAACTCTCCACCACCACCGTCTTCTCCTCCGACGACGCAACCACCGTTGTCTTGGATCTATAATTAGCAAGCCTATGGTTACCACCAATGATACTAACAACCATTACATGAGACTCATCGTCAAGCTCATCGAGCCTCTCCGTGCTGAAATCCGCTGGAAGGCCGGAGACTAACGTCACGTCCCGCACGGAGCCTTTTCCTCCCTTTTCTTCGCCGGCGCCGCCGTAGGAGCGCATAGTGCAACTTTTGACGAAACGTTGGTAAGCTTGTGGTTTGTCGAAACGACGTAGTATTGACCACACTAGTGGTAACGGTGCTTCGATGGTCTCGGCTACGCTAGAACGACATCGTTTTGGCTCAGAACTTTCCATTTTCTGTTTTGTTTTTTTTGATGGTTTTGTGACAAAACTTTTGTCTTTTATCGACTAATATTTCCGTGTCTAGCTTTGGAATTTTCGTATGACAAGTTCTAAAGCGTATCGAACGAACTACTTATAAATGAAGGCAAACACCGACTAAAATATATATATATATATATATATATATATATTTTTTTTTTTTTTTTTACACACTAATTCATCATGTTAGATTAAACTTTTTGTTGAGTTCGATTCGTGTTATTTTTACTATATACAAACAAAAAAAAACAATTTACAATATAAACTACACAATATACACACTGCGATATCGTGAAAACTTTTTTATAAAATCTTGTCGATGCGTATATTTAGGAAGTTTTCCTTGGGCTAAATATATGGAGACGATGTTGAAAGTTAAACTTGATTTTGAATCAAGTTTAATTATTGGGCTAAATATCCAATAATTATTGATGGCCCAAATTCAAATTCTAGAGTTTTCTCTAGAAATATCTACACTTCCATCTCCTTAAATATTTCTAAAATAATCTTCCACCTCTTTAAATTAGATATTTTTATAGAATCATCTAGATAATTGTAATATTATAATCTAGATATTATGGTAGAGTAATATAGATTTATAATAAAATATTTGAGATATTTTGTAATGTGGAGGCTATAAATACCTTATTTCACTCTCATTTGTAACCAAGTCTCGAGTGAAGAAAATAAGAGTAATCAAAAGCTTTCTTCATAAAAAATTTCTTACTCTCCTCTAAACACTTAAACACTTTCTCCATCACTTCACAAAATTTTACTCTAACAAAGTGGTATTAGAGCTATAAGATTCTTTGAGAGATGGCAAGTAATGGTGTTCCCTTCCAAGTCCCGATGCTCACAAAGAGCAACTACGACAATTGGAGTCTACAGATGGTGGCTATCCTAGGAGCGTATGATGCATGGAAGATAGTCGAGAAAGGCTTCGTTGAACAAGGTAGTCTTTCTCAAACTCAAATAGATAGTTTGAGAGACTCAAGAAAGAGAGTCAAGAAGGCTCTCTGTCTAATCTATCAAGGATTAGATGAAGACACGTTTGAAAAGGTCGCATGAGCAAAGACGGCCAACGAAGCATAGGAGAAGCTTCGAGCTTCTTACAAAGGAGCGGAGCAAGTTAAGAAGGTACGACTTCAAACTTTAAGAGGAGAATTTAAAGCCTTGCAAATGAAGGAAGGTGAACTTGTGTCTGATTACTTCTCAAGAGTTTTGGTGGTTACAAACAACCTAAAAAGAAACAGTGAGAAGTTAGATGAAGTGAGAATTATGGAGAAGGTTCTTAGATCGCTAAACCCAAAATTTGAGCATATTGTCACCATCATCGAAGAGACAAAAGATTTGGAGGCTATAACAATGGAAGAACTTCTTGGGTCGTTGCAAGCTTATGAAGAAAAAAAGAAGAAAAAGGAAGATATTGCGAAACAAGTGCTCAAGATGCGGATCGATAATACTAGAGATGAAAGAGGCCAAACTTATCAAAGACGTGGTGGTGGCCAAGTACGAGGTCGAGGTCGTGGATATGGAAATGGACGAGGATGGAGGCCCTATGAAGAAAACACCAACCAAAGAGGAGAAAGCTCATCAAGAGACCGTGGAAGAGGAAACCCACAATCAAGGTATGATAAATCAAGCATAAAATGCTACAATTGTGGGAAGTTTGGACATTATGCTTCCGAATGTAAAGCTCCTAACAATAAAAGAGTTGAGGAGAAGGCCAACTATGTTGAAGAAAAAAGCCAAGAAAAAGATATGCTATTGATGGCTTGCAAGAAGGAGGAACAAGATGATGTTCACAAGTGGTACCTCGTTAGTGGTGCAAGCAATCACATGTGCAGGAGAAGAAGCATGTTCGTGGAGCTTGATGAGTCGGTGAAAGGAAACGTGGCTTTAGGAGATGAATCAAAAATGGAAGTGAAGGGTAAAGGAAACATTCTCATCCGATTGAAGAATGGAGATCATCAATTCATTTCCAGCGTTTACTACATTCCAAACATGAAGACAAATATCTTGAGTCTTGGAAAACTCTTAGAGAAAGGTTACGATATTCAATTAAATGATAATAACCTTTCTTTAAGAGACCAAGAAAGCAATCTCATCACCAAGGTGCCGATGTCAAAAAATAAATTGTTTGTTCTTAACATTTAAAATGACATCGCGCAATGTCTCAAGATATGCTACAAAGAGGAGTCTTGGTTTTGGCATCTTCGATTCAGACATCTAAATTTTAGAGGATTGGAGTTACTTTCGAAGAAAGAAATGGGGAGAGGACTATCTTGCATCAATCATCCGAATCGAGTGTGTAAAGGATATCTACTTGGAAAACAATTCAAAATAAGTTTTCCAAAGGAGTCAAGTACAAGAGCTCAAAAGCCATTGGAGTTGATACATTCGGATGTATGTGGTCCGATTAAGCCAAGATCACTCGGTAAAAGTAACTACTTCCTTCTCTTTATTGATGATTTTACAAAAAAATCATGGGTTTACTTTTTGAAAGAAAAATCTGAGGTGTTCGAGTACTTCAAAAATTTTAAAGCCCATGTTGAGAAAGAAAGTGGTCTTGTAATCAAAGCCATGAGATCCGACCGAGGAGGAGAGTTCACATCAAAAGAGTTTCATAAGTAATGTGAAGATAACGACATTCGAAGACAACTAACGGTGCCAAGATCCCCTCAACAAAATGGAGTAGCAGAGAGGAAGAATAGAACTATTCTTGAGATGGCAAGGAGTATGCTTAAAAGCAAGAAATTACCAAAGGAGTTTTGGGCGGAAGCCGTCGCGTGTGCGGTGTATCTATTAAACCGATCTCCGACAAAAAGCATTTCCGGGAAAACACCACAAGAAGCTTGGAGTGGAAGAAAGCCCGGTGTTTCTCATCTAAGAGTCTTTGGAAGTCTTGCTCATGTCCATGTACCGGATGAGAAACAGAGCAAACTAGAAGATAAAAGCGAAAGGTACATTTACGTTGGATACGACGCAAATTCAAAAGGATGCAAGCTTTACAATCCCGATACGAAGAAGACGATTATTAGTTGAAATGTTGTGTTCGATGAAGAAAAAGAATGGGATTGGAGATCAAATAATGAAGACTACAATTTCTTCCCACACTTTAAAGAAGAAGATCCGAAACCATCAAGAGAAGAGCCTACTACACCACCAACTTCACCAACAACTTCTCATGGAGAAGAAAGTTCTAGCGAAAGGACCCCATACTTTAGAAGTCTACAAGAGCTTTACGAGGTAACCGAAAATCAAGACAACCTTACTCTTTTTTGTCTATTTGCGGAGTGTGAGCCAATGAATTTTCAAGAAGCTATGGAGAAAGAAGACATGGAGAAATGCCATGGATGAAGAGATCATGGCGATACAAAAGAATGATACATGGGAGCTAGCTACACTTCCAAATGAACACAAGGCGATTGGTGTGAAGTGGGTGTACAAAGCAAAGAAAAACTCTAAAGGGTAGGTGGAAAGATACAAGGCAAGAATGGTGGCGAAAGGATATAGTCAAAGAGCCATAATCGACTACGATGAGGTATTCGCTCCTGTTGCTCGTCTTGAAACCGTTAGACTAATTATTTTATTAGCGGCTCAAAACAAGTAGAAGATACATCAAATGGATGTCAAGTCAGCCTTCTTAAATGGAGACCTTGAAGAGGAAGTTTACATTGAACAACCACAAGGCAACATAGTCAAAGGAGAAGTAGACAAAGTCTTGAGGTTAAAGAAGGCTCTTTAAGGGTTAAAACAAGCTTCTAGAGCTTGGAATACTCGAATCGACAAGTACTTCAAGGAGAACTTCATCAAGTGTCCATATGAGCATGCATTATATATCAAAATTCAAAACAACGATTTATTGATTGCATGCTTATATGTAGATGACTTGATATTCACGGGTAACAATTTAAACATGTTTGAAGAATTCAAGATGGAGATGACGAAGGAGTTCGAGATGACCGATATTGGATTGAAGTCGTACTACCTTGGAATTGAAGTGAAACAAGAAGATAATGGTATTTTCATCACACAAGAAGGCTATGCAAAAGAGGTGCTTAAGAAGTTTAAGATGGATGACTCGAATCTAGTAAGCACGCCGATGGAATGTGGAGCCAAGTTATCAAAACAAGAAGAAGGAGAGAGTGTTGATCCAACAGTTTTAAGAGCCTGGTTGGAAGCCTACGTTATTTAACGTGCACAAGGTCTGAAATCTTATATGCGGTAGGAGTAGTTAGTCGCTACATGAAGCATCCAACAACAACTCATTTTAAGGTAGCAAAGAGGATTCTTCGCTATATCAAAGGTACCATAGACTTTGGTTTGTTTTACTCTATTTTTACCGACTACAAGCTCGTTGGTTATAGCGATAGCGACTGGAGTAGAGATATAGATGATCGAAAAAGCACAAGCGGCTTCGTGTTCTATGTACATTGGAGACACAGTTTTTACATGGATGTCGAAGAAGCAACCAATTGTCACCCTTTCCACATGTGAAGCGGAGTTTGTAGCGGCTACTTCATGTGTGTATCATGCTATTTGGTTAAGAAACCTTTTGAAGGAGTTAAGCATGCCACAAGAGGAGCCAACAAAGTTCTTTGTGGATAACAAGTCAGCAATAGCTTTGGCAAAGAACCAAGTCTTCCATGATCGAAGTAAGCACATTGACACACACTATCACTACATTAGAGAGTGTGTTAACAAGAAGGATGTGCAATTGGAATATGTGAAGACACATGATCAAGTAGCTATTCACCAAGCCTCTTAAGCGTGAAGACTTTATCAAGATGAGGAGTTTGCTTGGAGTAGCAAAATCAAGTTTAAGAGGGGGTGTTGAAAGTTAAACTTGATTTTGAATCAAGTCTAATTATTGGGCTAAATATCCAATAATTATTGATGGCTGAAATCCAAATTCTAAAGTTTTCTCTCGAAATATCTACACCTCCACCTCTTTAAGGATTTCTAGAATAATCTTCCATCTCCTTAGACTAGATATTTTTATAGAATCATCTAGATAATTGTAATATTATAATCTAGATATTATGGTAGAGTAATCTAGATTAAAAATAAAATATTTGAGATATTTTGTAATGTGGAGGGTATAAATACCCCATTTCACTTTCATTTGTAACAAGTCTCAAGTGAAGAAAATAAGAGTAATCAAAAGCTTTCTTCATACAAATGTCTTACTCTCCTCCAAACACTTAAACACTTTCTCTATCACTTCACAAAATTTTACTCTAACAGACGATCGATGTCTAACACTCAAATGCACGTAATTGCTTTATTAGAAAAAGATAAGAAGCAATTGTTGTTAAAAAAAGTTACGCATTTTTTTTTCACGTTACTCACATATTATGTTTTTTTTCCCGTTTCTCATAAAAATCTACAAATATCTCTGATGCTATGGTCCTCGTTTTGACTTTACTCCGATGATTTTGGTGGCAGAGCAACTACGATGAAAGTCATGGCACCATTTTATTACAAAATTCAAGTCATGTTGCCACTTAAAATATACTCACATCACATATTGTGTAGTTCTTTCAACAAATTCGATGTATACCAAAAAAAAAAAGGTTAGATATACAAATATCTTTTGACGAAGAATTCAATATCTTATCAACCGCTAAAAAATACCAAAATTTCAGGCAAGTATGGACATTTGAATTTTGAAACCAGATTTTTCGGATCAGTTTCGGATTGGTTTTTGGATTTCAGACTTTATGCCCAACCCTATACACCACTCTTATATTTATATTATATACTGCTATATATATGGAACCAAGATATGTTGCTACTTATGTTTTATAATATTATGAAAATATAGTCGGTCTAATTTGGAAGTTTGCTGCAGCGATGATTTGAGAGCTAAATACAGATGTCAGTTAAACCACAATTGAATTTAGCGAAACATTACAAACAAAACTATTTTGTTTAATTGGTTGCCGACCTGGAAAAAAAACGAAGAATCTTTTTTTTTTTTTCATTCACAAAACGATACCGTACTATGTTGTCTACCAAAAAGAAGGCCCAATTTGTCCATTAAACCCAAACTTTAATAATTATTTTGTCCATATCTTATGTATGCTCACCCCACAGGCCACAAAATCCTTTTCACAAACTCAATTCCAAGTGGTTTATTGTTACTTTTTATTTTTATAATCCACTTATGAAATTCTCTAAAATTTACTTCCAATCTTTACACAGTTAGATTGGAATCTTATATGATAAAAGAGAGGTACATTTTGGAGAATGTTTAAAATCAATTATTTATTCACCTTAATTGCTATTGAAACTATGTGTAAAAAGTGTTTAATTGCAATTAGAAAGGTTTAATTTTGAAATTAAAATAATTGAAATTCAAATCAATTTGGGTGGTGATTCAAAGACATACTATAAAAAAGTATAATGGTTCTAAATCTGAATGAGTAGAAAGCTAGGAGTTCAAATTTTAATAATTTTATTCGGTTTAATTTGATTTTTATTTTATTTTTGAACCGTATAAAATATCTGGCATAATAAATATTGATAAATATGTTTTTAAAATATACCAAATCTTCGATCATGTTAAGAATTTTTTTTATCTAACCCATAGTCTCTCATAAATATATTTTAGAAAGTAACCAAAATTTAGTCAATTATTACTAAATAAAAAATTTTGAAAAAATTATTAATAACAAAAAATAAAGATAAAAGATTAAATCACATATGATTTTTGCATAAATAACAGTAATTAAATTATATTTGGATTCATGAATTAAAATCTATGATTGAATCAGGCTTTTAAAATTCATATTCCTCTTCTCTTAGAAACCATGATTTCCATGACACGGTTTAGGAAAACCAAAAAATAGGCACCCTATTCTTAATCCGGGGTTCATATATCCTTCACTAACTAGAAACATGGACATTAATTTTTTTTTAAAATAAAAATGTGTATTGGAGTTGTAGGATTTGGTTCACTCAAGCTATATAGAGATATTCGTTTATATATTGTTCGGCTCGTAAAATAAAACGGATTCGCATTTTTTGGTATTTTCTCAAACTTGTTTCCTATATGGCAAGCATGATGAAACCAGTGACCACTTTTTCTTCGCCTGTCTGCGCATATATCGTCTGGTTACTGATGTTTGGAGCAAGTATAACTCCTAAATGTTTTGATACGGTAAGCCAATTCTCCACTCATACACAACAAGGTCATCAGCCTCCCTACCATAGTACCATCTTATCAGAATCATTGATAAATCATTTAGCAACCGTAGCAAGAAGAAAACAAAGTTCACCGTTAATTAATGGACTAAGCGAAGAAGTCTAAGCTCCCATCTTTCTATGTCAGCTATATAAATCTTGTGTTGATAAAACAATCCTTCGATCAGTGTGTATTTATCCGGTGGTCCAACATAAACGAAGACGTCTAAGCTCCCAACTCTAACTCTTTTCTAATTTCGGGAATAATAACTACACCTATATAAAATTGTACATTGATCAATAAATTTTACACTAGTAATAGCAAAAGAGACGGGCAAGTAAAGCCGAGTTGATGATAGCAACTAAGTATGCTAGATTAAAACTTCTGGTTTGTACCTAAACGATCAACTACAAGCCGTCTTCGTTTATGTTGCATATAGCTACCATATAGGCATATAGCTAGCTACAAACATATTATACATACGTTAATTTAGGTATCTATTCTGTGACATATATGATATATGTGCATCACTACATATAGCCTGTCTCCGGAATCTAGGGTTTTGAAAACACTTTCTACTGACTCGATCACTTAAGCTTCTTAATATTGTGATAATAAACACAGGTTCTACGGATTATTTATTCGTTTAAAGTAATCCCAAGAATTGATCAATTGCGGGTTCGATCCTAAGTTCGGGTTGCTACATAAATCCTGATTTGGTAATGCTGGTTCAACTGGTTTCCTTTTCCTTCTATTAAGAACTACTTGAGTATTTTTTTAAAAATTTTTTTAGCTGTTTCTTTATATAAATTGGGCTAGACCTCTTATTTTTTTCTCCCCTTCTCATGCTTTCAGTAGAAAATCCTTTATAAATTATAAGATAAATATTTGTATACGTGTGCATATATATGCATAAAAGTAATTAATGATACATGTAATGTAAGAAATATTATTTACCAACACATGTGTACTAATGTATAATATATCTTGATGCACGCAACGTACATAAGTGTTATGTCACCTAAATAGATTCACGGTTTGGACACACTCTTTTAGCTAGTAACAAAAAAAACTACATATTTAACATATGTTCTCCCTTAATCATATGTGACTTTGAATACCAAATAAGTATATAATATATATACACACACACATTAGGGTAATTGACAACAGAAAATCAGGAAATTTTGATGGAATAAATCACCATTATTAATCCGAGATTTTGAGATTTGTGGTCTAGATATCCAGAGAGAAAAATTTCAATTTAATAGATTATACGAAATTTGAAATAAAAAAAAGAGGAATATAAAATATTAAAATTGATTACCTAAATTGGAAAATTTTATATATGATTAAATATCAAGTGGACGACTGATCAGGAGTCGAAGAGTTTGCAACATCCTTCTTGCCAACAACGACGTCGTTTTTAGTTTTCCTCCTTTTCTTCTTCCTGTACGGAATCCCACGAGCCTTGGCTTGAGATTCTCTAACTTCCCTCAAGTGAACCCGGATAGACCCGTTTGCAAAAGGGTTAGTATCAGGTGAACCGCCACCGTGTTCCTCATAAGCAGCTCTCAACCGTCCGATCAAAGCATCTAGGCTTCCCCAAGCTTGTTTGAGAGGACACGTGCACGGTCCTGGAGGATCGGGTTGTCCGAAGAAGACACAAGCTTGATGATGTACTTTTGTCTTACCAAACTGATCTAAGTACCTTAGGAAACTTAGCACGTGCGTGTAGTCGAACTGAGACATCATCAACGGTGGATTCTGCGATTTTAGGTATTGGATGAACGTGTTCCAATCGCGGCGTTTCTGCGATTCGTAGCGGCTGAGCGGTTGCTGCTGTTGCTTGTGGTGGTTGGAGGAAGAAGATGGATGATCCGGTGGATCTTTCGTCGGTGTGTGATTACTCGAAGACATTATTAAGGGAATTCTGATTTTTTTTTTTTGTATGTTGCTGTTTGGTATTATGTTTTTGGTTTATGAGCAAATTGAGGTTTAAAAGCGACAATAAAGTAAGGAAAAATAAAGAGAGATACTGAGAAATAGTGGAACGAGGAGAAATTATTCACGAAAAATGATTACTCCAGTATGTATATATAGGTTACTATTATATGTGGCACTAAATTCCTATCATTTCATGCGAATATCAAAATCGTTATTTTTTTTAAACTAGTGTTTAGCTTTCCACGTACGTATCTTAAGAAAATATATATTGCAACATAATTATAATCAACAAAAGAAAAAAATAATAATTAAAATCAAATTATACCACTTAATGAGTTAAATCATTTCTTATTCTTGTAACTAAATACGCTATAATAACAAAATAATGATAATTGTATACAAATATCATGCAAATCTATATAAAATATTAAAGGGTGATCTTGATTCCATCTATTTACAAAAAGAAAAAATAATTAAAATATCAGTCGTTTTAAAACATGCAAGACGTTTTTTTAAAAATGATTTTTATCTAGCTAATTAATATTGTAGATGATGTGAAAGCTCTATTATTTTTACAGACAGCAAATATTTATATATCTGAATGACCAATCTGTATAGTTTGACAATAGAAGAAGATCTATTCAATGAGATTTTATCCTATTTCATATATTGGATTATATATTATGTTTGTATTTTGTTAATGTATTGTTCACACGTTACTTTCTATGACTTTTTTTGTCATCATCCTAGAAAAATAGTTTATCAACGTACACAAAACAATTCAAATATCGACTTTGTAATAATATATACTACAAATTAGTACAGATTATTATTATATAGAGCAAAAAGAGAGAATATATTTCAATGGATGGGACCAGTGAGAAGGTGCTCTTGTTCCTTTTATAAATTTTATTCTAAAAATATCAAAATTTGTAATTTTATTTGGTTTGTTAATTATTTTGTTGGGTCACTGATGTGGCTATTTAATTCACACACTGTTATGATATACTCTTCTATTTATAATGCCTTAAGAAATATTAGTTTAAGTTATCCGTTGTACGACTAGCAACCAAATCAATCATTATAAGTTGATAATGATTTATTAATTAATTTCTCCAACTTGCTTAATTTAGTGGCTATTGTTGAATTATGTAGCCTATTATATTCATAACTTTAAACATAAGAAATTTATAATAACATAATTACAACAATAATAACGTTGATGAATGATGATGACCGTCATCATCCTACTCGTAGAATAGCCATAAACAATACATTAGTGAGTATTAAACCTACTACTAATTTTTTTTTTGAAAAAAACAACGATATTCCAATTTGTGATGATTTCTATAAAAGTGCTTTTCATATACGTGAAATAAACAAATATATGCTGATACTTTGTAGTTTGTATATACATGGAATATTGACTATAATAACATATATATCTCTTTTTTTTTATAGTTAACGTATCTCTAATTATACAATGAGAGATTGCTTAAGCATAAATGCGTCTGAAAGTGGACGACGCATAATATATTGGTTTCCATTATCTTACCTATGAATGTTAAAAAGGACAAAACAATCCACGCTCTTTTCTTTAGATACTGCTTTATAATCCTGATCAAGGTAGAATTCATTGTCACTATTACATGTATATATACGTACGTACGTGTTTGTGATCAATACGTGTTGATGATTGATATAGTACAAAACTTTCATTAGAAAATTAACTACTAATATAATGTGTTGTTGATAAAAAAAGAAACCCTACTATAATGTGTTAGTCTATAACTGTGGTTTCTCATGGACAAGAAGTACTAGTTCAACGAATAAGTTCGAAGACAGAAATACCTAAAAAGCATGAAAATTAGAATGAAATAAAAGAGAAGACATAATAAGGATGACAAAAAAAAAGAAGAGAAGACATAATAATTAAAGACAAGCATATTAGTTGATACACACATTTAGTACCTTTGTCGGGAATAAAAATATTACAGTCGGTAAAATCCAGATTCCGGTGACCGGCGAACAGGAATCCGATGAGCAAAACCCTAAGTAAAAAGCATTTTTAGACAAGATTTTGTAAGAGAAGATCTTGTGTGGGGCAATATATCTTTCGATATACTTTTGTCCGCAACGTCAATAGAAATCCACTCGATACCAAAAACAAAAATTCGAAAAAAAGAATAAATTAAAATTCACGTGGACTTGGGTCCATCTATTTTTCTTTCACCTGGGATCATATATTCAATGGTATTATTGTGTAATTGTAATATTTCCCTTTAACAAGAATGCCTTTTCTTTTGTTGAGAAAGTTACAAGAATGTCTTTAAGATTGCATTTTTTGTTTCCTTTAGTTTGATATGAAATGATGGCTTAAGTCGTGACTAATAATCAAACATCTTTTAAGTAGTGGAAAGAGAAACCATTTATGCTAATCCATTGTAACCTTTATTTGTTCGATAAACCCTTTATCATCAAAAGATTTTATTCTTATTAATATTTCTCCGTTTTATAAAAATTGATTTTCTAAGTTTTTATTTTGTATCACAAAAATTTATTTCATACACTTTGATTAATACTATTTTTGAAAGCATAATTTTTTTTCTGGAAAATATAGTTTTATTGAAAAATTTAATCATAACTTATTTTTATTGGGTTTTAAGCATTAATGAAATAAAAATAATTAAAAAAGTTATTAATAAACAAATTAAAATTTGTATTAAATATTTTTTAATATGTGTGAAAAACCTAAAAAATAAAATTTTGTGGAACGTAGGAAGTATCAATTAGAACATCTTCTATGTATTATGCTATTTTTTATTTCAAAATATAGTAACTCTAAAATAGAGTTAGATTTATCTCCAATGTATTACGCTATTTTTTACTTCAAAATAGAATAACTCTAAAATAGAGTTGGATTTATCTCCAATGTAGTACTCTATTTTCCATTATAAAAAGAATATTATAAGTATATTCTTAGTTTTTATTTTGTTACTAATTGCTAAATAATACACTTTATTTATAAAACTTCAAAATTAATCCATTAATTTTGTTTCTTTCAAAACTTCTAAAAATTATGAAAATATTTAAAATTAACCATAAAAATAACAAAACAAAATAGATTTAAAATAACAAAGAAAATATTTATTAATATAAAAACACATTACACCACATAAAAATAACAATACAGATTTAAATTTATTGGCGGATCTCCCTCTCAACGACCAAGTGCAATTAAAAAATCCAAATTGTAAAAAAAAATTGACGATGAAACATCAGCTGTATCAACACTTTATAAGAAGGAAATAAACTACCTCTGAAATAATTAAAAAAGAAAAATGCACAAAGACAACATCATTTGGAGATTCAAAGTAAGAACTACGCATTGAAATAATTTAAAGAAGAATTTTTTTTTTTGTTCCAAGACTTGAACTCGATACTAAATCCAAATTTTGGCGCATATGTTCAAAGTGAACAAACAGGGATTTATCGAAAAAGGGCCGAACAACAACAATATCAACTAAATCCGCCTCAACATGATTCTTTTGGATAATATTTTAATAATTTGGATGGATCTAGAAGCGATTTACCGAACTACTAACTCATTAAATCAGTAATTTTTGTTGTTTGAATTTATATTATGTATTTTAAATTCAGTTTTTTTAATGTTTTTTTATTATTTATTATCATTTTATGGTTTTATGTCATTGTATTTTATATTTAAAAAGATATTATAAGATTCTGAAATTTTATTTGTTAAATAAATTATTATACATATTAAAATAAAATAACTTAAAATTATAGGGATTAGTTTATAAATAAAAAAATTTATACTCTAAAATAAAGTGAAAAATAAGATTACTCTATATTTGGAGTAAAAAAATGATTTACACTATTTTTGTGTTGAAAATAGAGTGGGGTTGAAACAAATTTTACTATAAAATAGAGTTTGATGTAGGATTTAGAGTGGAGTTGGAGATGCCCTTAGAGAACCCAAAAATGTTACTATATGAGTGTTGGCTTGGTTATTTTTTTCATGGATTTAGAAGGACCATAGTTGTAGTATTTCTACTGCAAATTTATTATAGTTAACCACTATGGATATTTAAATGACAAGAATAACCAATGTTCGGTAAATATTTATGGGCTATAGTCCAAAATATTCTGGTTATATATGAAAATGTAATAATTCATCAGTTAAAATATTATAAATTATTTTGTTATACTAATTGTAAAATCAAGCTATGAAACAAAAATTTTAGGGCAATTCTCACTACTAACACTAAACTATGTTTTAGTTCCAAATAAACCACAAACTTTAAAAACTTCCATATATGCCACAAGTTTTGTAACAAAATGACCACAAAACCCTTATGTTAACCTCACACTTTTAGAACAAACAACGAAACAGACCCACCGTTTTGATTTCGCCACAGACGTCTCGACGAACGCGTCTCGTCGGAACTCGTCCCGCCGGAGCTCGTCCTGCCGGAACTCCGTTTTCTCCTCTGACATCGTCATAGCTTCGTCGGCTCGTCGCTTCGCCGATCTCTCCTCGCCGGTCCCTCATTGCCGATCTCTCGTCGCCAGTCACTCGTTGCCGATCTCTCCTCGCCGGTCACTCGTCGCAGGTCTCTCGTTGTCTGTCTATCACGGCGTTATCTCTTTGTTGCGCTTCTTCTTCTTCCTCGATCACTCTTCGTGAATCTTCTTCTTCTTCCCTCAATAACTCTTCCCAACACAACGCATCATCATCAAGTCTCCCATGAGTAAGATTTGTTTCCATTTTCACTTGATATTCTCGTTATATTGTAGAAATTGTAAGAATTGTAAGATTTATGTGAGTGATTTTAACTTTTCTAAATCCCTAAAACCCAATATCATCACATTTTTCAGTGCTATTGATTCTAATATAGTTAAGAGATTCGAATTCTCATAAGAAAATTCTTTCAAAATCATATCCCGTGAGATATGGAGTAACCAAGATCCAGGAAGATGCCTTTCATATATTTGATATATCATGGTTTTTACCCGTTTTTAGCCATGATATAAGTCCTTTTTGTTGAGTCTTTTCTTTAGTTTAAGAGTCTTTCAGGTTCTTTTGAAGTTATAGGTGCGTATAGAGCCAATTGGAGGATTTGGGGAGCTTTTGAAGCATTCTGGAGTTCAAGCCGTTCGGGAACAAGCTCAGCATCGATCGACACTGAGGAGCATCGATCGACACCATTCGTTTGGAAGAACCACGACCAAAGAACCTGGCATCGATCGATACCACTTACAACATCGGTCGATACCAATGACCGGAACGCCAACAAACCCAAGATTATCCAGAAGTTTTCCTTATTTTTCAAGATAACTCCAAGACGTTTTGATTAGCTATTTAATTAGGTTTTACAGCCTCCAGAAGAAGACTTTGTGATTTCTGGAGATAGAGTTTTCTGCAATTGAGTCTTTAGAGAAGAACTCTTGAACCTCTTTGTATTCTGACTCTATTTCATTGTTTTATATGATATCTATTATATTCATGATGTTTATTGCATTCACCATGTCTGAGTAGATTCCCTGTTAGGATTAGGGTTACTTAAAGGTATTTGATGAATTATTAGATCTGGATTGATTGTTAGAGAATAATCTATAGAGCTTTTCACCTAGACTTGAGATTAATGCTGATTTTAGCCTCGCGAACTAGAATCTGATTTTAGGTTGTTTGATTGGCACGAAAGTGTGATTGATCGCCTGATCTAGTGTTTGGTGAGCAAAAGCCCTATTCGCAAAGAAATTTGGTTTAGGGATTTTGTGAACAATTGAACTTCAACTTTAATGTTTGTTTAAATTCATAGAATTTGCAAAGAAATTTGGAATTCTAGGTTTAGACATAGATAGTCTTCGCAACGAAAGTTAGTTTACTTTACATCTGTGTTTCAAGTTTGAAAGCGGAGCTTAATATATTTCCTGACAATTGATTTGATTTGATAATTCTGATTTGCCTGCAAGTTCCCCTTGGCCTAGCGTTTTCCCCCACTGATTTACTACTTGTTTTAATTGTTTTGCTGTTCTTGATTCCATCTATTCTGCTTAGCTTAATTCATATTTCTGAATCTATTGAGTGTCATCTTGAGTCCTTGTGGATTGACCCCTAGAATACTAAAGCGACTGCTTAGATACTTTAGGGTATTAGATTTGAGCATATCAAATTTTGGCGCCGTTGCCGGGGACTCTAATTTCACCATTAGATTACAGTTTTAGAATTTCGACTAAGTGTTGAGCATCGATCGATACCCCTTAGTATCGATCGATACTCGTTGTTACTTTCGTCACTTACGCGTTTTGCCTTTGTGTTTTAGGTGTATGCAGCATCGAGAGACCAGAGGAAGCAAGAACAAGCAGTTGATTAACCTATCTAACGAAGAACTAGCTGAATTAGAGCGTAGAATCAAAAAGCAAAAGAAACAAGCTGAAATGAATCACCCAATTGTGCTTGCTCGTGATGAGGCTGGGGTTTTGAGAGATCAGGAGGGTCACCTGTGTGACGCGCAGGGACAGAGAATTGATGCAGAAGGTAACATTATTGCCCCTGCACCGGTTGCTAATATGGTTATCCCACCAGCTGTGCGTGCGAATGCTAGGAATGCTCAGGGTAATCGCGCCAGAACGCTTGGAGAATACAACAGGCCAGATCAGTTCTATGCAAACCGATCTGCCATTCGTATTCCGACTTTTCAGAGGAACGACTTTGAGCTAAAGCCTGCCTACTACACTCTTGTAGGCCAGCATCCGTGTCATGGACTTTCTCATGAGCATCCCATGGATCATATCGAGAGGTTCGAGGACTTGGTCACCAGCATCAAATACAATGGAATGTCCAATGACTTTCTCTTCTGTAAGCTCTTCCCCTACTCTCTTAGCGGAGATGCAGCTTACTGGCTGAAGCAGTTGCCCCCAGGTTCTCTAACTACTTGGGAGGAAACCAAGACTGCTTTTCTGAATAACTTCTTTTCTGAATAACTTCTATGATGATGCGAGATCAGATGAGCTCAGGAACAAGATCTCCCAGTTTTCTCAGGGGGTGACTGAGGCATTCAAGGCCGCCTGGGTTCGATTTCGATCTTATCAGAGGGACTGCCCTCACCATGGTTTCTCGCTGGTTCAGTTGTTGGGTATCTTCTTCAGAGGGATCGATTGGAGATATCAGATGGCTTTGGACGCTGCAAGAAATGGTAACTTCAACACCAGATATCCCGAGGACGCTTATATGTTGATTGAGAATCTGGCATCTAGCAACAGCACTAAGAATACTGATTTTGAGAGGAAGAAGCAGAATGGTAGTGCTGATGGTTTACAGATAGCTGAGGTACATGCGAAGCTGGATTCAGTTCAGAGTCTGTTATTGGGTAAGCAGCAGAAGGCAGTGCACTTTGCTGAGGAAGTTGAGAACATCGAAGAAGGTGAAGCAGAGGATGTCAACTACATAGGAGGTAATGGATTTCAGAATTCATACAACCGTGGCTTCACTAACAACTCTCAGAGAGGTGGATTCAAACCTGATTTCAAGACTGCGAATTTCTGATCTCAGAAGCCATTTCAGAACAGTGGGTACACTCGAACTTATGGGAATTCGTCCTATCAGACACCACCTCCCAAGACTCAGGGAAGCAAAGTTGAGACTATGCTTGAACAGATTCTTGAGGGGCAGCAGAAGATGACCGTTGACTTCAACGGGAAGCTGGACGCCTTATACACTGATCTGAATGGGAAAATTGAGGCTTTGAACATCCATCATAAGAAGTTGGAAACCCAGATTGCTCAGACGGCAAAAACTGTGAAGAGACAGGATGGTTTCCTACCAGGAAAGACAGTGAACCCGAGGGAACATGTTTATGCTATCACGCTGAGAAGTGGAAGAGAGGTTGCTCCAAGGCAGAAGAAGGATTACTCGCCTCAGCAACTCGTCGATCTCGCTGGAGACGACGATGACGACAATCAGTTTGTTGACAATTCGCCAGCATCGATCGATACTCATCCAATATCGATCGATACCCCCCTTCCACGATCGTCCTCGACTCAGATTTCTACAGCATCGGTTGAAAAATCAAAGGCATCGATCGATACTCCCCCTGTATCGATCGATACCCCTCCTAAGGTCGACCAGAAGCAAACAACAGGTCATTTCGGCAGAGTTTATGTACTGAAGGTTCCTTTTCCTCGACCCCCTGCTAAGTCGAAGAAAGAAACAGAAGATGCTAGATGCAGAGCGATGCTAGAGAAGATAGTGGTCGAACTCCCGTTCGTCGATGCCCTCAAGACTGCACCAGCTTTCAGAAGGTACATCAAGAGGATGGTTTCTAGTAATGTGAACCTTGAGGAGGGAGTACTGAGAGTCACCCATGAGTGCAGTGCGATCCTTACAAGATCCCAGAGAAATTACCAGACCCTGGTAGTTTTGTTTTGGACTGCACAATCTTCACGGAGAGGTTTGAACGTTCTCTTTGCGATCTTGGTTCGATTGTGAATCTTATGCCATACTCGGTGGCTAAGAGAATGGGGATGACAGACTTCACACCAACAAGGATCTCCTTGATCCTTGCTGATCGATCAATCCGGTTCCCTGAAGGTTTACTCGAGGATGTCCCGATTACCATTGGGAACTGCTTAGTTCCAACAGAATTCATCGTCCTTGAGTATGATGCTGAACCGAGGGATCCATTGATATTAGGCAGACCGTTCTTAGCTACAGCTGGAGCCCTAATCGATTGCAAGAACGGGCGGATATCTCTCAACATTGGTGATGTGTGACCACCAGATTGGAGCCTTCCTTTTGAGGTCATGTGTGATGCAAGTGACTATGCAGTTGGATCTGTTTTGGGACAGAGGAAGGACAAGAAGCTCCATGTGATCTATTATGCCAGCAGGACGCTGGATGACACCCAAAGGAACTACAGCACCACTGAGAAGGAATTACTTGCTGTTGTATTCTCCTTTGAGAAGTTTCGATCCTATCTGATAGGAAGTAAGGTGATTGTGCACACTGACCATGCCGCTCTTCGATATCTGCTGCAAAATAGGGATATGAAGCCTCGATTATGTCGATGGGTTTTGCTGCTCCAAGGTTTTGACATAGAAATCAGGGACAAGAAAGGAGTAGAGAATGGCGTTGCATATCATCTCTCGCGTATGAGGATCAGTGAAGAG
This sequence comes from Crucihimalaya himalaica, assembly GCA_004349715.1. NCBI lineage: Eukaryota > Viridiplantae > Streptophyta > Magnoliopsida > Brassicales > Brassicaceae > Crucihimalaya > Crucihimalaya himalaica. The sequence continues at coordinate 1,605,376 of SMJT01000017.1, read as the reverse complement.
GTTCCCATTGATGATTCTGTGCCTGAGGAGAAGATATACTTCGTTGAGACTGGTTCTGCTTCAATGTTGTCGATGAAGAAGACAAGCATCGATCGATACAATGGGAGTATCGATCGATACCCTCTCGCGTGGTTGCATTCAATCCAGGATTCCAGCATCGATCAATACCCTCACTGTATCGATCGATACCAGAGACTTTCCATCGCCGATTCCTCTATAGATCACTCTGAATTTGAGGAATCTTTGGCGATCACTTCTTCTGCAGAACCTTGGTATGCCGACATCGCCAATTTCCTTGCTGCTGACCTAGAACCAAAGTACCTAAAGAAGTACGTGAAGAAGAAGTTCATGAGAGATGTCAGACGCTACTTCTGGGATGAGCCATATTTGTACAAGCACTGTTCTGATGGGATTTACAGAAGGTGTATAGCTGAATCTGAGGTGCCGAAAATCCTGTTTCACTGCCATGGTTCTGAATATGCTGGGCACTTTGCTACATTCAAGACGGTCTCTAAGGTTCTTCAAGCCGGTTTCTGGTGGCCCACGAAGTTTAAGAATGCTGACACTTTTGTTTACCGTTGTGATGTGTGTCAGAGATGAGGGAAGATCAGCAAGCGTCATGAGATGCCACAGAACTTTATCCTGGAGGTTGAGGTCTTTGATTGCTGGGGAATTGACTTCATGGGACCATTTCCCCCATCGCGACAGAACCGCTACATCTTAGTCGCCGTTGACTATGTCTCTAAGTGGGTAGAGGCAATTGCTAGTCCTACCAACGATTCTGCTGTGGTCCTGAAGCTGTTCAAGACTATCATCTTCCCACGATTTGGAGTACCCAGAGTTGTCATAAGTGATGGGGGTACTCACTTCATCAACAAGATCTTCGAGAAGCTGCTGAAGAAGTATGGTGTACACCACCGCGTTGCCACGCCATATCATCCTCAGACTAGTGGACAAGTAGAGGTCTCCAACAGACATATCAAAGAGATCCTGGAGAAGACAGTTGGTGCTACACGAAAGGATTGGGTGTTGAAACTAGACGACGCTCTTTAGGCCTACAGAACAGCGTTCAAGACGCCACTCGGTACAACACCATTCCATTTGCTGTATGGAAAAGCATGCCATCTTCCTGTTGAGATAGAGCACAAAGCGGCCTGGGCTACAAAACTGCTGAATTTCGACATCAAGTCTGTTGCACAAAGACGACTGGTTCAGTTGAATGAGTTGGATAAGATCAGACACTCCGCCTATGAGAATTCCAAGCTGTATAAGGAAAGGACCAAAGCTTATCATGACAAGAAGATCCTGTCCCGCCACTTTGAACCAAATGACCAGGTACTTCTGTACAACTCTCGTTTGCAATTGTTTCCTGGAAAATTGCGTTCTCGTTGGTCAGGTCCCTCCACAATCAAGGAAGTCCGCCCTCATGGTGCTGTAGTGTTGCTGAGTGCTGAAGGCAAGGAGTTCACTGTCAATGGACAAAGGGTGAAACACTATTGGGCAAAAGCCACCATTCCATATGGCCACATTGTGCCTCTGGCTGAGCCACCCGCTGCCTGACTGCTCTCCATGTCAAGCTAATGACATTAAACAAGCGCTTGGTGGGAGGCAACCCACTGGTGAGTCTGTACATAGTCTTTATTTTGATTTGTTGGTTTTGTTTTTTGTGTTGTGTTTTCACGTGGAACCAGGTCCAGACGACGAGCATCGATCGATACCACTAGCCTAAAGGGAGTTATGCCATAAAATCCAAGTAGGTTTTTTCTATAAAATCCTCGGGTTTTCATCACAACTTCCTCATTATCGCTCGACGCCGTTTTTGTTTTCTCTCCCAACTCTCACATCTTTTTCGATTTTTCATAAATTTCTTCGATTCCAAGTTCTATTCCCCTCAGATTTTTGACCACATTATCATTCTCTCATTCATATCTTCGATCTACCAGGTAATGCACTCGATTTCACCCTTTTAGATGTGTTGGCAGAATCGATTTGGGGTTTCCTTTGTTGTGAAGCTTTGGCTCTGTTTTTTGTCATCATTAGCTATAGGTGAATGAAATTGCCATATTAGGAAGAGAATGGATATAATAAGGATGGAGTAGACTTAGGAATTCGAATTTAGGGTGATAGATTGGGAATTGAGTGATATGTGGAATGAAATTCGCGATTTTTGTCTCGAGCATCGATCGATACCAAGGGGAATCGATACCCGACCTGTAACAGAATGGTTTTTGCGATGTCATCTGTCGGGACTGTGTGCCTATACTTCGAGCATTGATCGATACCCCTTGGTGTCGATCGATGCCTGCACTTACTTGAACGTGTGAGCTATCCTAACTTTTGTTTTCATTTTGATTTTCTCAGATGGCTCCCCGTAAGAGGATATGACAGGATGACGCTTCCACTTCCAACCCTCCACTGCAGCATGCACGATAGTGACTACTCGCTCGCTTATGGATGAGCAGCACATGCAGCATATGCGTTGGTTGAAGGCCAGTCGCCGCTGGTGCCTGCTTACGACAGATGGAGATCTCTTTGTGCAGCTCCCCAACCGCGCTCTCACCTCCATTGGCACTCACCCTTCTCGGCTGCACTTCGATCCAGACCCGAGTTTGCTTCCGGTCGCCCCTTCTGCTCGTGTCCGCGCACCACGCCAGCTTTCATCCGCTCCTGTCGCTGCTGCTGAGACACCAGCCGCTGACTCTGCTGGTAGTCAGCCTCGCCGTTCACAGCGCCGCCAGACATCTGCTCCTACTCCTTCATTTCCTCCACCACCAGAGTTACCCATGGAGACAGCTACCTTTCAGAGGTACGTGGTGGAGAGTCTTCAGAGCATCTGGTCTGTTGTTTCTCGCTGCCGCTGCATGTCATCCACTGACGCCGATCCCTCTGCTGATGGCCCTTCGACCCGCTACGTTGTCTCTGAGTCTGATTCTGATGAGGATTCAGACTAGTCTCTGTTCCTGGGTTTCACATTTCCCTTTCTTTTCTCTTCTTTTGTTTTGCTTTCTTTTCTGAACTTGTCTAATCTCATTGTCAGTACTTGTTGGAACTTATGGCTATATATTATTCTGTTGCTTCTAACTGTGTTCTCTGATCTGACAGTTACTTCACCTAACTTTTGGCTTCAGTAGACATTATCTCGAGTTTTAGAATCCGACACAGACCTTGGCATCGATCGATACTCCTTAGTATCGATCGATGCCCATTACCTTTCCATGGTATTGTCGCACTTACTCATTTTGTTCATGTGCTTTCTTTTGCTTCCTCTAGGCTAGATAACACTGGGGACAGTGTTGTTTAAGTCTGGGGGAGGTGATTACTGACATTGTGTTTGTTTTTCTTAAGAGTCAGTCCATTTTTTTTTTAGTCTTTTTGAGTCAAATTTTTGTTTTATTGAGTCAAACTTGTTGGAGACTATGAACCTTTGCTTGATTTCAGCGTCCTGAATTTATTTTTGAGTAACCATTGTCACAGAACCAGCCTTAGGATCGACTAATGAAAAATCCAAAGGCTAACCAGTTGACCAGGAAACACCTATGTCTTCAGCAAATTTCTTCTAAATCTTGAGCCAATTTTGCACTTCACTCATGAGGTTGGTATTCACTGAACTTGATTCATCATTCATATCTGGCAAAAGGAACCCATGCGTTTGATAAATATGGTAGGCCTCTCCCCTAACACATAATGATACATAAAAGGCATAAAAGATGAGATGATTTCCGCCGAGTAGAGGGTTAGGAGTAATTCCTGTGATCCCATTGTTCTACTTGGATAAGGATTGATCACACAAAAGTCTGGAGCGAGGGGTAGGAACATTTCCTGAGACCCCATTATTTGCCTAAGACTTTTGACACTTTGAGAGGGGAGAACCGGGGATTAGGTGGCAATCACCATCAATTATCGCGTCTCAAACCTTGATTTGTGTATGCAAAGCTTAATTCAAAAATCTAAAATATAAAAAGAGATAAGTCTGGGGGAGAGGAAATCAATACCAAAGTGTAAAATCTGAGTGGTTCCTTAGTCATGATATCGCATGAGGAAGAATCTAGAAGGTTCTTGAATATCAACATCAGTGATGAAACAACAATAAGGGATTTAGTATGATTGATGCTGTGAGATAATGAGTGGATAATGGGAAACAGCAACAGCCTAAGGAGAAGTACATGGTGGTCCGATCTGAAACTGTTTAGGTGACAATTGGGAGCTTGGAAAATGGTCATTACTATGTCTCAAGAAAAAGGTGAGTCTCGATGTTTTCAAACCTCTTTCTCTGTTTAGTTTTCTGTTTGCTTGAGGGCAAGCAAAGACTAAGTTTGGGGGAGTTGATATATCATGGTTTTTACCCGTTTTTAGCCATGATAAAAGTCCTTTTTGTTGAGTCTTTTCTATAGTTTTAGAGTCTTTCAGGTTCTTTTCAAGTTATAGGCGCGTATAGAGCCAATTGGAGGATTTGGGGAGCTTTTGAAGCAATATGGAGTTCAAGCCGTTCGGGAACAAGCTCAGCATCGATCGACACTGAGAAGCATCGATTGACACCATTCGTTTGGGAGTACCACGACCAAAGAACCTGGCATCGATCGATACCACTTACAGCATCGGTCGATGCTAGTGACCAGAATGCCAACAAACCCGAAGATTATTCAAAGTTTCCCTTATTCTTCGAGATAACTCCAAAACGTTTTGATGAGCTATTTAATCAGGTTTTAGAGCCTCCTTAGAGGACACCTTGTGATTTCTGAAAATAGAGTTTTCTGCAATTGAGTCTTTTGGAGAAGAACTCTTGAACCTCTTTGTATTCTTACTCTATTTCATTGTTTTATATGATATCTACTCTATTCATGATGTTTATTGCATTCACCATGTCTGAGTAGATTCCCTATTAGGATTAGGGTTACTTAAAGGTATTTGATAAATTATTAGATCTGGATTGATTGTTAGGGAATAATCTATAGAGTTTTTCACCTAGACTTGAGATTAATGCTGATTTTAGCCTCGCGAACTAGAATCTGATTTTAGGTTGTTTGATTGGCACGAAAGTGATATTGATTGCCTGATCTAGTGTTTGGTGAGCAAAAGCCCTATTCACAAAGAAATTTGGTTTAGGGATTTTGTGAACAATTGAACTTGAACTTTAATGCTTGTTTAAATTCATAGGATTTGCAAAGAAATTTGGAATTCTAGGTTTAGGCATAGATAGTCTTCGCAACGAAAGTTGGTTTACTTTACATATTTGTTTCAAGTTTGAAAGCGGAGCTTAATATATTTTCTGACAATTGATTTGATTTGATAATTCTGATTTGCCTGCAAGTTCCCCTAGGCCTAGCTTTTTCCCCACTTATTTTACTACTTGTTTTAATTGTTTTGCTGTTCTTGATTCCATCTATTCTGCTTAGCTTAATTCATATTTCTGAATCTATTGAGTGTCATCTTGAGTCCTTGTGGATTGACCCCTAGAATACTATAGCGACTGCTTAGATACTTTAGGGTATTAGATTTGAGCATATCAAATTTTGGCTTACGTATCGAGTTGTACTAGAATGGGTGACCTCTAGGGAAGTCCTCGTGTTACATCCCTTGTTTTTTCTCCCAATTTTTTTTTTGTTTTATCGAAAGAGACTAGCACGTACGGAACGATGTAACTTTTACACCGTGAAGACTAATTCGGCCCACAATACCTTTTCGGAAGGCCCCTAGAAAGCCTCTCGACTACACAATGGGAAATGCCATTGGCCCTTTTTAAGCCACAAAATTTGAGGTTTGAAGTGTTTTCAGGACCTTTTGTGATCTATACAAAAATACTAGATAGAAAAGATGAGATCGTACATGGTTTCACATATTTCAAAATAAGGAAGCACTTTTAAGCTACCTAAACCAGCTTATGGATCTAGTGGGACCCATGACAAAAGATCTCTCTCTCTCTCTAAGTCTGCAAAAAAAGGATATATGCGATTGCATGGAATGTTCTGGCTGATGCAATCATACTAGCACAAATGCACCAGATCCCATTAGAGCCCCACAATTAAGTGTGCTTGGGCGAGAGAAGTACTAGGATGAGTGACTACCCGAGATGTCCTGGTGTTGCATCTTTTTTTTCCAACAACTTATTTTTTTTAATGAACGATGTAACTAGCACATACAGAACGATGTAACTTTTAGACCGTGAGGACTAATTTGGCCCACAATACATTTTCAGAAAGCCCAAAGAAAGCCTCCGGAAGTTGCAATGGGAATTCTGGTTGTCCCGTTTTTTCAGCCTCAAAATTTTATGTATGTAGGGTTTTGGGGCCTTTTTGTGATCCATACAAAAATATAGGATAGAAAAGATGAGTTCGGAAATGGTTTTCACATATTTTCAAAATAAGTAAGCACTTCAAGCTACCTACACCGGTTTATGTATCAAGTGCGACCCACGGTAAATGATCTCTCTCTAAGTCCGCAAAAAAGGATATATACGATTACATAGAATATTCTAACGGATGAGATCATAGCAGCCCAAATGCACCGGATCCCATAACAACTCCAAAATTAAGCGTGTTTGGGCGAGAATCGTACTAGGATGGGTGTCGTGCCGTGAAATGCTCGTGTTGCATCCCTTTTTTTCTCCCACTTTTTTTTTTTGTTTTACCAAAAGAGACTAGCACGTACGTAACGATGTAACTTTTGGACCGTGAAGACTAATTCGGCCCACAACACCTTTTCTGAAAGCGCCAAGAAAGCCTCTCGATGTGGCAATGGAAATTACCACTAACTTGTTTCATCCCCAATATTTGACGTTTCAAATGTTTTCGGGGGTTTTTTGTGATCCATACGAAAATACAAGATAGAAAAGATGAATTTGTACATGGTTTTCATATATTTTAAAAATAAGAAAGCACTTTCAAGCTACCTACACCAGCTTACGCATCAAGTGGGACCCATGACAATGATCTCTTTCTAAGTCTGCAAAAAAAGATATATGTGATTACATGGAATGTTTTGATGGAATGTTTTGATGGAAAGTTCTGGTGGATCCCATCATAATCCCGCAATTAAACGTGCTCTAGCGAGAGTAATACTAGGATGGGTGACCTTCCGAGAAATCCGCGTGTTGCATCCTTTTTTTCTCCCACTTTTTTTTTTGTTTTACCAAAAGAGTCTAGTACGAACGAAATGATGTAACGTTTAGCCCGTGAGGACTGATTCGAACTACAATAGCTTTTCGTAAAGCCCCACGAAAGCGTCCTGATGTGGGAATGGGAATTCCCATGGGCTTGTTTTCAGCCCCAAAATTTGACGTTTTAAGTCTTTTCGAGGCTTTTTTCTGATCCATACAATAATACATGATAAAAAGATGAGTTCGGACATGGTTTTCATATATTTTCCAAATAAGGAAGCACTTCAAGCTACCTACCTTGTCTAACGAATGCGATCATAGCAGCCCAAATGCACCTGATCCCATCAAAACTCCAAAAATAAGCATGCTTGGGCGAGAGTAGTACTAGTATGGGTAACCTCCCGAAAATTTTTCGAGTAGAATCCCTTTTTTTCTCCCACTGTTTTTTTTTTGTTTTATCGAAAGATACTAGCAGTTACGGAACGATGTAACTTTTAAACCGTGAAGACTAATTCAGCCACAATACCTTTTTGAAAGCCCAAAGAAAGCCTCTCGACCTTGCAATGGATTTCCCATTGCCCTTTTTCAGCCCCAAAATTTGACGTTTGAAGTGTTTGGTGCCTTTTTGTCATCCATACAAAAATACAAGATATAAATGAGTTCGTACATAGTTTTCACATATTTTCGAAATAAGGAAACACTTTCTAGCTACCTACACCAGATTACCTATCTAGTAGGACCCACGTGAAATGATCTCTCTCTAAGTCTGCAAAAAAGATTATATGTGTTTGCATCTCGTAGTTAAGCGTGCTTGAGCGAGAGTAGTACAAGGATGAGTGAGATGCCAAGAAATCCTCGTGTTGCATCCCATTTTTCTCCCTCTTTTTTTTTTTGTTTTACCGAAAGACACTAGCACGTACGGAACGATGTAACTTTTAGATCGTGAGGACTGATTCGACCCAAAATACTTTTTCGTAAAGCCCCATGAAAGCGTCCCGACATGGCAATCAGAGTTCCCATTTCTCTGTATTCAGCCCCAAAATTTGACGTTTTAAGTGTTTTCAAGGCCTTTTTATGATCCACACAAAAATACAGGATAGAAAAGATGAGTTCAGACATGGTTTTCACATACTTCCCAAATAAGGAACCAGGTTAAGCTACCTACCCTGGCTTACGTATCGAGTGCGACCCATGCCAAATGATCACTCTCTAACTACACAAAAAGGATATATGTCATTGCATGGAATGTTCTAACGGATGCGATCATAGCAGCCCAAATACACAGGATCCCATCAGAACTCCGAAGTTAAGCGTGCTTGGGCGAGAGCAGTACTAGTATGGGTAACCACCCATGAAGTCTTTGTGTTGCATCCCTTTTTTTCTCCTACTTTTTTATTTTTGTTTTATTGAAAGAGACTAGCACATAGGGAACGATGTAACTTTTAAAACGTTAAGACTGATTCAGCAACAATAACTTTTTCGGAAAGCCCCAACAAAGCCTCTCGCCCTGGCAATGGATTTCCCATTGGCCCATTTTCAGCCCCAAAATTTGACGTTTGAAGTGTTTCAGGGCATTTTTGTGATCCATACAAAAATATAGGATAGAAAAAAGATGAGTTTGTACATGGTCTCCAGATATTTTCTAGATAAGGAAGCACTTTCAAGCACTTTCAAGGACTGATATGCTCAAATATAATACCCTAAAGTATCTAAGCAGTAGCTGTAGTATTCTAGGGGCCGAACCACAAAGACTCAAGAATTCACTCAATAGATATTAAGACTCGAATTAAGCTAAATGAACAAAGTAATGCAGGAAATAAGCAGCAGAATATAAAAGTTGTGAAATTCAATGGGAGGAAAATAGCTAAGCCTAGGGAAATTATCCGGTAAATCAGAATTGCATATCAAATAGAATGTCAGGAGGATATTAAGCACTGTTCTTGAACTTGAAACACAAATGTAAAATCAACCAACCGTCGCTGCGAAGATAATCTATGTCTAAACTTAGAATTCCAAATTTCTTTGCAAATCCTATGAATTCAAACAAGCATTAATGATCAGGTTCAATTGTTCACAAAATCCTAAACCAAATTTATTTGAGAATAAGTCTTTTGCTCATCTAACACTAGTTCAGGCAATCAATCACACTTTCGTGCCAATCAAACAACCTAATATCAGATTCTAGTTCGCGAGGCTAGAATAAGCATTAATCTCAAGTCTAGGTGAAAAGCTCCATAGATTATTCCCTAACAATTAATTCAGATCTAATAATTCATCAAATACCTTTAAGCAACCCTAATCCTAACAGGGAATCTACTCAGACATGGTGAATGCAATAAACATTATGAATAGAATAGATATCATATAATAAAATGAAATAGAGTAAGAATACAAAGAGGTTCAAGATTTCTTCTCCAAAAACTCAATTGCAGAAAACTCTATCTCCATCACTAGATATCTTTCTGGAGGCTCAAAAACTTAATTATATAGACAAAACACGTTTAGGAGTTTTTTCTCGAAAAATAAGGAAAGCTTCTGGTTTAATCTTCGGGTTCTGTTTTGCGATCTGATCACTGGTATCGATCGATGCTAGGGTCTTGGATCGTGTCTCTCCCAAATAAATGGTGTCGATCGATGCTCCTCAAGTGTCGATCGATGCTGAGCTTCAGTTCTCAGATCGGCTTCAACTCTAGATTGCTTCAAAAGCTTCCAAATCCTCCAATTAGCTCCACATGTGCCTATAGCTTGAAAAAAACCTGAAAGACTCTAAAACTAAAGAAAAGACTTAACAAAAAGGACTTATATCATGGTTAAAAGTGGGTAAAAACCATGATATATCAAACAACATCAGGGCGGGATGGAAGATTGGGTGGGATATTTCGTTTTCCTGCACAGTCATCAAAAGAAACAACAAGCGCTCGACGAGAATCTCGCGGATTGCTTAAGTGTGAAGTAGATGGAAACATATGATTGATGATATTAGGTGGTTTGGAATTGGAAAAAGAAGGTGAGTACCTTTGCTTTAGCCAAGGTGTCTGGCCTGTGAGAGGTGGGAGTTTTTGCTTGGAATCAGATGGTGGGCATAATGCTGCATCGACTGACGCAATGTCTGAAACTCGAATTTCACCACTTTTTCTATAGTTTAGCTCTGCAATCCTTGCCTCCAATGTAAAGACATCATTTTCCAGCAGTCTCGCATTAATTGGAGCCTCTTCCTCGAGCCTAGTACTGAATAGACAATCCTCACTCCAATCCTTAAGCTCATTAGTATCATCCAACACTTTGACATACCCAACAATAATATCTTGTGAAAGCTCTGTGTTTGGGTCCTCATCAATGGATATCTCTACAGAAAAGGTATGTCCATCAATGGTAGATCTCCTCCTCAGCTTGTCCATGTTAAAGCTCATGACTTCATCACCCAAATCAATCTCTATATGTCCCTTTCTCACATCAATGATGGCACCAGCTGTTGCCAAAAATGATCTTCCCAAGATAAGAGGATCCTGAGGTTCTTCAACATATTCCAAAACCACAAAATCTGTGGGAATCATACAGTCTTCGATCATTAGTGGAACATCTTCTAAGACACCTTTGGGAAACCTTTTGGATCTATCAGCTAAGATGAGAGAGATCTTTGTTGGAGCGAAATCGGTCATCCCAAGACTTTTAGCAACTAGAGCCAAGATCACAGAGAGAATGAGGGAACCTTTTAGTTGAGATGGAACAATCTAGTACAAAGCTTCCTGGATCAGGTAGCTTCTCTGGAATCCTACTCTGAATCATAGCACTGACATGTTCAGAGATTTTCACCTTCCTCTCTTTCCTTGAAACTGTCTTTTTCATGAGAATTTCACTGATGTCCTTTGTGAGCAGAGCTGCTTCCTCAGGACTCACACCATTGGTAACCATCCTCTTAGCATTCCTCCTGAAAGCTGGTGCAGTCATGATAGCATCTACGAAAGGGAGTTAAACAACCAACTTTTCAAGCATTGTTCTGCATCTAGCCTCTTCTATCTCCTTCTTGGACTTGGCAGGGGGTCGAGGGAATGGGATTTTTGGTACATAGACTCTCCCGACATGTCTGTGGTCTGCTTCTGTTTGACTCTAGGACTGGTATCGATCAACACAGGGGGGTTGTCGATCGATGCCTGTGGTTTTACAACCGATCCTGTAGAACTTTGAACAGGCAACGAACGATGTTGAGGGGTATCGACCGATACTGGAGGAGTATCGATCGATATTAGGGCAATTCTAGGAATCTCATCGTCGTCATCTGCAGCAAGATCAATGAGCTGCTTGGGAGAGTAGGTTTTCTTCAAGCTTGGAGTGACCTCTCTTCCGCTTCTCACAGTAATGGCATGAACGTGCTCCCTTGGATTCACCGTTTTCCCCGGAAGGAAACCATCCTTTCTCTTAACAGTTTATGCCGTCTGAGCAATCTGGGTTTCCAACTCTTTTCTCCCTCTCTTTTTTTTGCATCCCTTTTTTCTCCCTCTCTTTTTTTTTTTGTTTTACTGAAAGACACTAGCACGTACGGAATGATGTAACTTTTAGACCGTGAGGACTGAATCGACCCACAATACCTTTTCGTAAAGCCCCATGAAAGCGTCCTGACATGGCAATCCGAGTTCCCATTTGTTCGCAAAAAAGGATATATGCTTTTGCATGGAATAATTAAAAAATGCGATCATACCAGCAGTAATGCTTCAGATCCCATCAGAACTCCGCAGCTAAGCTAGCTTGGGCGAGAGTAGTACCAGTATGGGTGATCTCCCGGAAAGTCCTCGTGTTGCCTCCCTCTTTTTTCTTCTACTCTTTTTACTTTATTTTACCAGAATATACTACCACTGATGCAAACCTCGGATTCCACCTCGGCGTGACTCACGGATTTCAAAACCCAAAACGTTGGCGGAAGCGTTGAACGTGGCGGTGAAGGATAGTGATGTTGATTCTACAACACCGAGGATTAGAGAATAAAATCCAAGGGCTCTTCCTCGCGAGGATTGGAGACTCTACACGAAAACCAAGAGTTTGATTCCACAAACTACCTAGAACTCGCAAAAACAATGAACTGGTTCAAAGACTTTTGAAGCAAAACAACTTAATTTCTTATTGATAAAAGCTTACTGAAATGAAATGAGAACAATGAGGGAGCTTATATAGGCTCGAACAAAGAAGGACCTCCAACGGTCAGAAAATAACAAGAAAGGAAACAAAATATTCAAAAAATAGAGAAGGGAGCGTTCGAAGATGTCTAGCCGTTGGGACGCGATTCTTCAATGATTGTCGTGGAAGAATCTCGAACATCTTCAAGGAATGGACGTCTGAAATCATTTATTCAAGATGGAGGGCCTGGATCAAAAGATAAGGACACGATTCTAGAAGGATTGTCGAAAAAGGAAAGTTTTCCTTTCGTCTTCTCCACATGGAATGCGAGATTGGTTGCTGCTTTGGGCACTTCAAAATGTCATGGAGTCTCGAATTGAAGTGTGAAAAATGGCAGGAAGTCTTCAGACTTATCAGGTGGATCTTCGGGTTTTCTTCACGATGCTCGTTGCCGACATGGTCCGTCTTGGGGGTTTGTCAAAGATCTCTGGAATCATGTCGTGGGTTGTGAAGTTTTACTAGATAGAACCTCATATCCTGGGGTCTTGGACGGTGAATCTTCAAGCATTTCTCCAAAGAACGGCTGGTTTCATCGGTGGTCAGCTCCTGGTGGATTCTAGTGTCCGCGGATGGGTGCTCCTCGTCGTCCAGTGGCTTGGATCGTTCATCTTCAGAAGCGACTCGATGGATCATCTTAGAATGACCACTTTGTCGAGGAATCTTCACGATGGCACTGGGAAATTCTTCTTCTGGTTGCATATTCTTAAGGTTGCCTCGTATGCCCGTGTCCGGTACGTGGATTCCTCGTGGATCTGCGTAGGGCACAATGAGGATAGGAGTCGATCTTACATCAACCACGTACAGAACTATATTATTACGTACGGAACTATGTAACTTATAGACCGTGAGGACTTTTTACCAGAATATATTTTACCACTCTTTATTATTTATTTTACTAGAATATATTATTACATACGGAACTATGTAACTTATAGACCGTGAGGACTTTTTCAGCCGACAATATCTTTCGAAAAGCCCCAAAAAAGCATCCCGACGTGGCAATGAGACTTCCCCATTGGCCCATTTTCGGCCTAAAATGGGCCAATGGGGAAGTCTTTCGGAGCCTTTTTGTGATGTATAGAAAAAAACAAGATAGAAAAGATGACTTCAGACATGGTTTGCACATATTTTCTAAATACGGAAGCATTTTGAAGCTACCTACACCGGCTAAAGTATCGAGTGGGACCCACAGCAAATGATCTCTATCTAAGTCTCCAAAAAAAGGATATATGTAATTGCATGGAATATTTGACGGATGCGATCATACTTGCACTAATGCACCGGATCCCATCAAAATTCCGGAGTTAAGCTTGCTTGGGCCAGAGTAGTACTAGGATGGGTTACCTCCCGGAAAATTATCATGTTGCATTCTTTTTTTTTTTTTCCCAATCTTTTTTTTTGTTTTACCCTTAGATAATACCACGTACGGGAACGATTTAAATTTTAGACTGTAAGGAGTTTTTCAGCCCATAATATCTTTTCGGAAAACCCCAAGAAAGCTTCCCGACGTGGCAATGGTTCACACCCATTGGCCTGTTTTCAGGCCTAAAATTTGACGTTTGAAGTGTTTTCAGAGCCTTTTTGTGATCTATACAAAAATACAAGATAGAAAAGATGACTTCGGACATTGTTTTCACATATTTTCCAAGTAAGGAAGCACTTTCGAGCTACCTAAACGGGATTACTTATTGAGTGGGACCCACGGTAAATGATCTCTCTCTAAATCCGCAAAAAAGGATATATGCTTGTGCATGGAATATTTCAAGGATGCGATCATACCAGCAGTAATGCTTCGGATCCCATCAGAACTCCGCAGCTAGGCTTGCTTGGGCGAGAGTAGTACTAGTATAGGTGATCTCCCGGGAAGTCCTCGTGTTACATCCCCTTTTTTTCCTCCACTTTTTTTTTTATTTTACCAGAATATACTACCACGTACAGAAAGATATAACTTATAGACCGTGAGGACTATTTCACCCCACAATATCTTTTCAGAAAGCCCCAAAAAAGCCTCCCGACGTGGCAATGGGACTACCCCATTGGCCAGTTTTAGCCTGAAAATTTAACGTTTCAAGTGTTTTCGAAGCCTTTTTGTGTTCTATACAAAAATACGAGATAGAAGAGATGTCTTCGGACACGGTTTTCACATATTTTCCAAATACGGAAGAACTTTCAAACTACCTACAACGACTAAAGTATCGAGTGGGACCCACGACAAAAGATCTATTTCTCAGTCCGCAAAAAAAGGATATATGCAATTGCATGGAATATTTAACGGATGAGATCATACTTGCACTAATGCACCGGATCCCATCAAAACTCCGCAGTTAAGCGTGCTTGGATGAGAGTAGTACGAGGATGGGTTACCTCCCAGAAATTATCGTGTTGCATCCTTTTTTTTCTCCCACTCTTTTTTTTTGGTTTTAGCGTAAGATAATGCCATGTACGGAACGATCTAACTTTTAGACTGTGAGGAGTTTTTTAGCCCATAATATCTTTTCGGAAAGCCCCAAGAAAACCTCCCGACATGGCAACGGTTCACCCGCATTAGCCCATTTTCAGGCCTAAAATTTGAAGTTTGAACAGTTTTTGGAGCCTTTTTGTGATCCATACAAAAATATGGGACCCATGGTAAATGATCTCTCTCTAAGTCCGCAAAAAAGGATATATGCTTTTTCATGGAATATTTAAAGGATGTGATCATACTTACACTAATGCACTAGAACCCATCAAAACTCCGCAGTTAAGCGTCATTGGGGGAGAGTAGTACTAGGATGGGTTACCTCCCGGAAAATTATCATGGTGCATTGATATGCTCAAAACTAATACCCTAAAAGTATCTAAGCAGTCGCTATAGTACTCTAGGGGTCGAACCACAAAGACTCAAGATAACAATCAATAGATTTCAGAAATAAGAACTAAGCTAAGCAGAATAGATGGAATTTAAAAATAACAAAGCAACTAACTCAAGAATATAAATCAATGGAGGAAAGCAATAGGCTTAGGGAAACTAACAGGCAAATCAGGACTATCAAATCCAATCAATTGTCAGGAATAGATTAAGCACCACTTTCAAACTTGAAACACAGATATAAAGTAATCCAACTGTCGTTGCGAAAACTATCTATGCCTAAACCTAGAATTCCAAATTCCTTTGCAAATTCATAGAATTTAAACAAGCATTAAGTTCAAGTTCAATTGTTCACAAAATCCTTAAACCATATTCCTTTGCCGAAAGGTATGGGCTTATTTGTACTCACCAGAACCAATAGAGGCATAAATGGAATAAGGTCAAAGAGATTCACTTACTTCGGGCTAAATATAACAACACTAAAGTCAGATTCTAGTTGCATGGCTAAAATCAGTATTAAACTCAAGCCTAGGTGAAAAGCTCTATAGGTTTATTCCTAACAATCAAATCAGAATCTAACAATTATCAAATACCTTGTAACCCTAATCCTAACAAGGATGTACTCAGATATGGTCGAATGATTACTGACAACAAACACAATGAATAGAATAGATATCATATTATAAGAAATAAGAATAACAAAAAGGTTTCAAGAATTCTTCTCCAAAATACTCGATATCGAATGAACACTCTCTCTCCAGAAATCACTCAAGGAACAAACAGAATACAAGATACCCTCTACGGAGGTTCAAAACCTAATTATCTTGTTTCTAAAACGTTTTGGAATCTATCTCAAAAAATAAGGAAAGCTCTGAATGAATCTTCGGTTCTTCACGTTCTGGATCACCGGCATCGTTACGCAGATGCTATAAGTAGTATCGATCGATGCTGTGGTCTTTAGGTCATGGAACTTCCAAACGATAGGGGTGATTCGAGTCGACGTAGCTTTCTCAGTGTCGAATTGATGCTGAGCTTGTCCGATATAACAGCTTTCAACTTCCAGATTGCCTCAAAAGCTTCTCAAATCCCCCAATTAGCTTCCACCTATAACTTAAAAGAACTTGAAAGACTCTAAAACTAGAGAAAAGACTCAACAAAAGGACTTATATCATGGCTAAAAACGGGTAAAAAACCATGATATATCAACTCCCCCAGACTTAGTCTTTGCTTGCCCTCAAGCAAACAGAAAACCAAAGAGAGAAAGAAGTTTGAAAACATGGAGATTCACCTTTTCTTGAGACATAGTAATGACCATTTTCCAAGCTCCAATTGTCACCTAAACAGTTTCAGATCGGACCACCATGTACTTCTCCTTAGGTTGTGTGCAGTTTCTCATTAATCCACCCAGTTACCTTCCACACAGCAATACAAATCATTAGCTAAATATCCTTCATTGCCGTTTCATCCTCATGCGATATCAAGACTAAAGAACCACTCAAATTTTACACACTCTATGTTGTATTGCCACTTTCCTCTCCCGCACAGCACTTAATATCTTTATTGATTTCTCGATTTCCAATTATAGCTTTGCATACACAAATCAAACTGATTCAGAACGCGAGATATCTTGATGTGTAAGATACCACTTAATCCCCGCGTTCTCCCCTCTCAAAGTGTCAAAAATCTTAGGCAATAATGGGGTTTCAGGAAATGTTCCTACCCCTCGCTCAGACTTTTGTGTGTGATTAATCCTTATCCAAGTAGACCCATACTCGGGTGAATCACAGGAATCGTCCCTACAGCCCTCTAGCTCAGCCGGAAACATCATTACATCTTCTATATGCCACCATCATAATCCGTTGTTAGAGACGGAACGATGTGAAGCAAGAGATCTATTTTTTATTCAAACGAACGCAATGGGTTTCCTTTGCAAAATATGACACTGATGAATCAAGTTCAGTGAATACCAACCTCAGAGATGTGAAGTGCAAAATTGGCTCAGGATTCAGAGAAAATTTGCTGGAGGCATGGGTGTTTTCCCTGTGGTTAAACTGGTTAGCCTTAGTGATTTTCATTAGTCCGATCTTAGGTGCTGATATTGTGACAATGGTTGACTCAAAAGAAAGTCAGGAACCTGACATCAAGCAATTCAAAGGTTATAATCGATCCAACAATTTTGACTCAATAAAACAAAAATTTGACTCAAAAAGAAACCAAACTTGGAACTGACTCTTAACAAAATATCAATCACAATAGATCAGCTAATCGGACACCTCCACCACAGACTTGTAAACAACACGTCCCCAGTGTTATCGTAAGCTAAGGAGAGCACAAGAATAATAGCACAGCGAACAAATTGCGGTGAAGGTTTAAGAGATCGATCATTAGCTCGCCAGTACGGTTTGAGGGAAGGTGATCGGGTGAATCATCGATGCGATGGCGTCTTGTAGCTGCAGGAGGAGTCAAACTCAAAATCGATGCTGAAGATCAGCTGTGCCTGAGATTCACTGGAAATCGTCACCTGGTCTACGAACAGAGCAATGGTCTACATAGAGAAAAGATCAAAATACAGTTAATAACGATAGAGATAACAAGAAGCCTGTACAACAATCAGGAGAACAAATTAGACAGGCAACCAAATAACTCAACACAGCCCATACACATTCACAACAAGTATACTCAGACAACAAAGAGAGCTTAGAGCGATCTCGTAAAGAAATAACACACACCACAGAAAAGAAAAACCATCAAGGCGCACATGCACATGAAACACACACAACCAGGACCACACGCACGCACACACTACCCCGGAGGCATATCCCGACCTAGAAGGAACAGATGCACAATTTCCGCTCTTTGTGTGTGTATCTCCAGCTTAACATTCTTTCTAACTAGTTATTAAGTACGGCATATCGTCCACGCGACAGAGTGTATCTGCAATGACTCTGGGACAGTATCGGCATCTATCATATATTTTTTTTTTTTTTTTTTTTTTTTTATTTTTTTTTTTTTTTTTTTTTTTTTTTTTTTTTTTTTTTTTTTTCTATGGAAAACAAAAGAGAACCATATTTAATTCACGCTTTTGAAGTTTCTGTTGACGCAAAAGAGAGGGTGAGAGACTCGACGAGTCAAACTAGGCCGGTGATTTGGGAGAAGGACTGAATGGAGGCGGAGAGAGCTAACGTAACTCGCCTTGATGTCCGAACGAACAATAAGAGATCATCTGAAGAGGTACTGAGGCAGGCAGATTCGGTAGCTAACTGGACCACCGGCCTACACTGTTTTCTTCACTTCCTTCCGCGACATGGGGCTCGCTTCCTCCCTCTCCATCCGCGCCCGTATCTTCCATGCCATTTCGCTCTCGTCGTCCTTCCACCGGAAGAGAAGACGTCTAACGATCGTACGATGCGCCGGAGAGTTGTCTCCTTCTGCTCTCGTTATAAATGTTTGCTCTAGTTGTTTTCCATCGGTTGCTTTGAGAGAGCGAGTGGTTATTATGAAGAGGAAATGGGTAGAGTTGGCCTGCGTCGTCTCCGGGTTTTTTTTTCATTAATATTTAATATTATTTTTAATTATTTTTCTTATATTATTATTTTTTTTTTTTTTTTTTTTTTTTTTTTTGTTTTTTTTTTTTTTCTTTTATTTAATTTGTTGTTATGTTTTTTTGTTTATTTTTGTTTTTTTTTTTTTTTTTTTTTTTTTTTTTTTTTTTTTTTTTTTGTTTTTTTTTTTGTCTTGTGTTTATTAATGTTTGTTTTGTTTTTGGATTTTTTCTTTTTTTATTTTGGTATTTTTATTTTTTTTTTTTTTTATATTTATTTTTTTTTTTTTTTTTATTTTTTTTTTTTTTTTTTTTTGTCTGTTTTTTTTCATTATCAATTTTTTTGTTGTTCTATATTTTTTATTTTTTTTTTTTTTTTTTTTCTTTTTTTTTTTTTTTTTTTTTTTTTTTTCTTTGTTTTTATTTTATATATTATTTTTTTTTTTTTTTTTATATCTTTTGATATTTATTTATTTTTTTTTTTTTTTTTTGTTTTTTTTTGTTTATTTTTTTTTATTATTAAATTATTATATTATTTATAAAATATACTTTTAGTTTATGTTTTCGTTGTTCAATTAATATCGTGTTCTTTTCTATTGTTGTTGTTTATTTCTTGTTCATCTTGGTTGTGGGTACGAGGTAATTTGTGTTGATATATTTATAAAATTTTTGTTTGTGTTTTGTTTATTTTTTTTCTTATATTATAATGTCGGTACATTAAACGAAAAGTAAATCAGTGTAAATAGTTTATGAATAATTTAATTTTTATAAACACATATATTAATAATTAATTTTAATTATTTTAATGTAATATGTATTTTTAACTTAAAATTTTTATGCTTTTTTATTTACAAATTAATAAATAGTTACTCTAATTGTATCGACGTTTAAATGTTAAATCATCAAAAACTTGCTTATATGCGCCACGTCGAATAACAAAATCTTATACTTACTGATTTAAAAAAATCGAAATTTATGTAAATTAGGCGGAATAATCAGATTAAAAGATTAAGTTGGGTTAGGACGAAAAATAATCGGCATGACTGATCTTTTAAATAATTACGCCATTATTCATAGTGAATGAGATGACTATACGATTAAAACTGGGAGTATTTGGAAACTATAGTTAGATTTTTTATGCAGAGTGCTTTTAGTTACATCGTAAAAATGCCTGCACAGCTAATTTCTAATCTTCTATAAATTTTTGTTTTTTCACCAAATTAGCGACTATACGTAATTATAGTTTGCATTTTCTAGCTTTGCATGGCGAAATTGCACACAGGGACATAGAAATGCCCAGCTCATAACCTTTCTATAAAGCCCTTAGACTCATCTGTAAGCAGCTCATTTCAGTAAAGGCGCAGAGATTAAGCGCGTCGTCAACACGCGCAAGAGTTTCCGCACAGTGTAATTCAATTGCAGATTTTTTTTAGTTGGCATGATTCTGCTCTTCAAGCTCCTTAATGGGGGGACTTAAGATTATCTTCTCTGACAGTTTCTTAAAGAAAGACTGCTTCAAACCAGTAGTCACATCTTTCTTCCAGAGAGTAACATCATCATCCGTACTAAGCTTGGCTCTTTCTCTCATCCTGTTCTAACAGGAGGCTAGGGTTCTCATTTCTCTGCTTTCTCCTCTTTGTGACCCACTTTCATGCTCGCTCTTCTAGGGTTGTTTTTAGGCTTGCACCTCTATTTCATGTGCGCGCTTCTTCATCTTCCTCAGTTTCTCCAGGGCAGATGTTGCTAAACTACCCGAGTCTCGTAAACGCAAATATGGCGGCGTATCCTCATTTAGTTCTCTATTGACTCTTCTAGCTGATATTTCGATACAACTCTAGCTTTCTTTGTCTGGCATTTTAAGCCTAAAGAACAACTGTGCTTCTTAAAGAGCAGACTCGTTGGATAGAGTAGCTTCGTGTGTTTTGATTTTTCCAATCTCAGCCAAGGTTATGTTTCTAATGTATTCATTACAACATGTGTTACCGAGTTTGGGGAGAGCTGGTAATGGGATAATTGGAGGCTTTGTTGGAATTGAGGAATGGTCACTATGGTTTTGGGGCCTACTAAAATACTTACTGGCATGCTTGTTGATGTTATGGTAAGGCTGGTCTTTGTTAATGGAAGTCTTTCTTTGGACTTAAACATATGGGTAGAAGAGAATGCATTTCCCGGATGAAGTTATATGGCTCTGTTGTAGGTTTTTCAGAATTCGGGTGTGTTCGATGTGCTGATGATTCTTTTAAAGTTGGTGCGCTGGAAAGTTACTCTGTGATCTTAGATTTGGATTCCATTTCGATCTAGATTATTCCTAAAGAACTGGCTCGGCTAGTCTCCTGTGAACTTGCGCAATTTGTATCGGAGCTCTTTAAGGTCGGGTGGCGAGGAACGGCCTATGAGAAAAGCTGCTTCATCAGCGGTTCAGAGCTCTTCTCGTCAAGAAAGCCAGAGGGGGTTGAAGCTTGCACCTTCAACAGCTGATTGATTTGTACGGGGGGGGGGAATGGCAGGTCGTGTTAAGCTCTGATATTTTTATGGGCAGCCATCTCTTCTCAAGAGATGTAAATTCTGGAGTCCCTAATATGATGATGATACTTTCATCGTTTAACAGCGATGATAACATACTTTGTGGGATATCGGGGCCTTGTCAGAAGGTTGAATGCCGTGTTGAATGAAGATGGAAGTGCGAAGAGAAGGGATAAAGTCTCCCTGATACTAAGCGACATATAGGAAACATAGGCGTTCTCCGTCTCTTCTATCATGCGTGCTGGGGGAGACATTAGAAGCAGCCTTAGATACTATGAGATGTGAGGAATAATTAGGAAGCTGGGACTTTTCCCTGATAGCTGTTGAGTAACTCACGAAGTGCTGATTTCTTATCATGATCTTGTGCACGCTAGCCGGAATTAGTATGGCGAAGTTGAAGCGTGATGGCTGAGATGGATCTAAACAGAAAAAGAGAGAAATAACATTGCCATTGATTTGCAGGGTCAGTCACTGCTGTTCCTGGTTATTGTATGATAAACAGATGTATGTGTCAAGAGTGAAGGTTTTGTACGGACAGCAGAAAAGCTCTGTTTGAGTAGGTTCCAGCTTGGAATTGTGTGGCTTTGTCACCACACTTGGCAGCGGTAATTGATGTCCTAATGCTGAAAGGACTGTGGGTTGAAGCGGAGGCTGTGTTCTATTGGGGAAAGAAAACATGAGCAGGGTCGAGGAATGATGTTTTCGGAGTACGGCAATGTCATGTCAAGAACTTATGGTCAATGTGCACGACGGCCAAACTTCATGAGAAAGACACTTTATCTCAGTTACAGAGGGATGAAAGGAATCTCAAGGGACTTGGCCTGATGAGTGCACTTAGCAATTCCTATCGACAGGGATGCTTGCTGGAGTTGACTTAGTGTATGGACGAGCCCAGAGAATCTTAGCTGAAATGCTGGATTCGGGCTGTAAACCGGCGATCAT
>SMJT01000017.1:1565460-1583235 GCA_004349715.1 Crucihimalaya himalaica | reverse complement strand
ACTCTTTAAATCAATTTTAGAGAAGATACTAGACCCATGAAGCTCGTCTAGCATGTCATCTAACCTGGGAATTGGATGGCGGTACTTAACCGTAATATTGTTGATAGCTCGGCAATCGACGCACATCCTCCAAGTTCCGTCTTTCTTAGGTACAAGTAGCACGGGAACGGCACACGGACTCATACTCTCTCGGATAAGACCCTTCTCCATAAGTTCACCGACTTGCCGTTGGAGTTCCTTGGTTTCGACCGGGTTAGTTCGATAAGCTGGTTGGTTTGGTAATGTGGCTCCGGGCACGAAATCGATTTGATGCTCAATCCCGCGAATGGAGGTAGACCACTGGGGCTATCTTCGGGAAAGACATCACAAAATTCCTGCAAAAGAGAAGTCACACTGCTCGGGATATCCAGCTCGGGGTTAGTCATGCTTGTAAGAGCATCCTTAAAAATAATCAAAACCAATGGTTGCTTGGTAGCAAGCGCAAATTTTATCTCACTCGGCCTTACGAAAAGATTTTCACTTCTCACGGGTTTAATCTCAAAGGCCTTTGTGTCGGTTTTTCTCAAAGAACTCTCACACTCATTTTTGGTAGATAATGTGTTTTGGGGTTCACTCACATTGCTCTTGCCATTGTTTTGCTCGAGTTTGAGCTGATCGAGATATACTTCATGCGGTGACAAAGGAACGAGAGTGATCTTCCGTCCTTTGTGTTCGAAAGAATGTTTGTTGGTGTAACCATCATGAACGGCTCTCCGATCGTACTGCCATGGTCGTCCAAGTAAGATATGTCCAGCCTCCATAGGTAGCACGTCACACACTACTTCATCTTCATATCTCCCAATTGCCAAGGGAATGGTGACTTGCCGGGTAACTTTGAGGGGTCTTTGGTTATTCAACCACCTTAGGCTGTACGGTTGCGGATGTCTCCTAGTCTCCAGGCCTAACTTCTCCACCAAAGTTGTGCTAGCCACGTTCGTGCAACTGCTTCCATCAATGATTAGGCTACACACCTTGCTTTTAACAATGCATCAAGTGTGGAACAAGTTCTCCCTTTGTTCGTCTTCAATGACCTTCTCTTGGGAAATAAGAACATGCCTGGCTACAAGTAGCTCTCCGTCAACCGCATGTTCTTCTCCCTCATCGTCGTAGATAGGTGCTGAATCAAACTCCTTCTCGTCTTCGGTTACAATCTCACCGTAGTCCATTAACATCATGGTTAGTTGGTTCGGACATATGTTCGCATAATGACATTTGCAACTACATTTGAAACACTCAATGTCACGATTACGAACAGTAGAAGTAGCCTCAGCCTTACCCTTGTAATCATGTCCAGATGAGCTCGGTTGTCCGTATGAGCTCGGTTTGAATTCTGACTTGGGCTTAGAATCAGTTTGGGTCAGATAGCTCGGCTTCTCGGCTTTGGTATAGCTCAGCTTTGATGTGTAAGATGGTCGTGAGATAACCTTCCTTTTGAGTTGTTGTTCCACAAGAATGGCCTTATGCAACATCTCCTCCACGGTACCATATGATTGCATCTCCATCCAATCTTGTAATTCTCGGTTCATTCCACTTAGGAATCTCGCCATAGTTGCATCACCGGGCTCATCTATGTCAGCCTTGAGCATGAGCTTCTCCATCTCCTGGAAGTAATCCTCGACTCCTCGAGTTCCTTGTGACAACCTCCTCAATTTATGATGGAGTTCTCGAAGGTAGTGAGTTGGAACAAAACGCTTCCTCATAACCAAAGACATCTCTTCCCACGTCTCAATGGGGTTTCTCCATTGCGTCTCCTGCTAGTCACCAATTGATCCCACCAGTCAATAGCATAATTATGGAACTCAGTAGCGGCTAACCTGACATTCTTTCGTTCGGAGAGGTGTTGGCAATCAAAAACTAAGTCGATTTTCTTTTCCCACTCTAGGAATGCGTCCGGATCGTTGGTTCCATAGAAGGGTGGAATGCGAAGTTTTATTCCGCCGAGATCATTGTCATTTCTTCTGACCGGTTGTTGTCTAGCTCGTCCTTCCTCTGATGAGTAATCTTGCTCATAAAATGGATTGACTAGATGTTCGCCTTGCCGGTTTTGATGATTTTGCCGATAGAGTTGGTTTTGTTCTCGCCGATGTTGTTGTTGGTTTCTTTGGTCTCGCCTTTGCCTTGGAGGAACAAAACGCTTCCTCATAACCAAAGACATCTCTTCCCACGTCTCAATGGGGTTTCTCCATTGCGTCTCCTGCTAGTCACCAATTGATCCCACCAGTCAATAGCATAATTATGGAACTCAGTAGCGGCTAACCTGACATTCTTTCGTTCGGAGAGGTGTTGGCAATCAAAAACTAAGTCGATTTTCTTTTCCCACTCTAGGAATGCGTACGGATCGTTGGTTCCATAGAAGGGTGGAATGCGAAGTTTTATTCCGCCGAGATCATTGTCATTTCTTCTGACCGGTTGTTGTCTAGCTCGTCCTTCCTCAGATGAGTAATCTTGCTCATAAAATGGATTGACTAGATGTTCGCCTTGCCGGTTTTGATGATTTTGCCGATAGAGTTGGTTTTGTTCTCGCCGATGTTGTTGTTGGTTTCTTTGGTCTCGCCTTTGCCTTGGGGGCATGCGTGGTTGTCTTTGTCCTACACTGTCGTCGGATTCGTGATTCTCGTCCATGTTGTTCTCATGTGCAATGCCAACGTTGGACCCTTGCTCGGCTTGCTCCTCTAGTCGGACCAAACGATCGGTTACCAAATTCATCGTCCGAGTAAATTCTCTCATCATGGTTCTCATGTTATCGTCGGATTCATGATGTTGTGACATTGTACCTCGCAAAACAAATATACTCGTTAGTAAATAAACTCAAGTGTTTCTCTCGGTGTTTCTCTCAACTCTCAAATTTCCTCACAACACACTAGAAGTTCTTCTCGGTTCTTAAGGAACTAAATCGAAACAAATCGATGGTAGCTTCAAAAAAACCAATTAGATCACTAGATGAATATGAAGAGACAAGATAGGTAGAAAAGAATTGATGAACCTGATTTTTTTTTTTTTTTTTGAATATGATTTTCTTCTCTTTTTTTTTTTTTTTTTTTAACTGGTTTATTACAATAGATAGAAAAGAAAAGAAGTTATTTAGAAAATGAAGAGGTAGAAAATGGATAGAAAATACCGGGTTTAATCAAGAGCGTGGCTCTGATACCACTTGATACGATCTTGATAAGATCTCCCACGGAACACACTCTTGTTCGGTATTGGTTGCGGATAATCCTTGTAGAACAAGGCGGGGAAGTGAATGGCTGCGTCGAAGGCTATGGACTGCACTCGGTAAACCTGAACCGTAGGCTAACCACCTAAGGATCGATTGTGACTCGTCAGCTAACCACCTCGAAGTCGGGTTGATCACAAGGCTAACCACCTTAGTGAAAAGTTGTGATCAAAGAGCTAACCACCCTAGGATCGGTTTGATTTCTTAGCTAACCACCAAAGAGATCGAAAAGTTCGCAAAGGAACAAAGAGAAACTTCTTTTAGAAAATGATATATATTGATCCCTATTCTCAAAGAGATTACATAGTTATATAGAACTAGAATGTAAAGAGTTTTGTAGAAAGGACTAAAACAATGTATGGGAAATAACAAAGTCTAATTAAAGACTAATTAAAGACTTTAATTCTTGTGTGAATGCCTCTTAGCCTCCCATCATCTTAACGGTTGTTGACCGAGAAGTTGGACCAGCTCGGTAGATGAATCCTAGAAGTTGGATCNGGGAGTCATTGAGATCGGGAGCTCGGCCTAAGGGTAATGCAGAGCTCGGTGAATCATTAGTGATTCGAACGTTGTTAAGTAACTCCCGGACAGCTCTGTTTAGCTTCCGTGTCTTCGAGCGCATAACAGGACCTTCGGGAATGATCAATGCTTCCTCGGGATCTTCTTCCAAAGCTGGCGTATCCATGATCATATCACATCTGGACTGGTTCTCTTTTTTTTTTTGTGGTTTTGCTTACTCATTTGGACTGATTCATTGTTCTCTCTTTTTTTGTATCTAGTGTACTGTCACAGATGACAAGGGAAACCCATTCGGACTTGGAAGTCTTGTAGAGACAATCAGCAATGGGAAGAAGAGAAAAGAATTTGGAACAAGTTCTTCGTCATCTTTCGTAGAGATTGAAGAACAACTTCAAGCTACTAATCGTAAGCTCGTTGAAGTAGAGGAAGAAAATGTTAAACGTGATGAGGAGCAACGTAGTGCCCAAAGTCGTATTGCAAGATTAGAGATGCTCGTCTCGTATTTGAGAACTAATGATCCTGGTTTTGCAAGTTTTTTGGCTACTCAACCATCAGCCACAACACCAGCACCAGCCACCACACCAATAACCGTCGCAGCAGCAGCCAGCCCAACAGTCTCTGCAGAAGCAGCAGCCAGCCCAGTCGCTACAGCAGCCATTCCACCTGCCAAGGCACCAGCCTCAAACTCTACATCGTTCTTTTCTTTGTCTAAAGACTAATTTTTAATCTATGCATCTATGACTATTTAGGTAGTGAAATCTTTTTGGTAATGAAGTTTTATGTTTGACTATTTAGGTATTTTTTAGTAATGAAATTATATATAATATATGATGATTGTTTAGCTAAATGCATTTTTAAAATGAAGTTTGGGTACATAAATTGTAGATGTACATTTCAATTTTTTTTTTTGAAAAATTAATTCAGGACAATGGCAAATTGGTAGCTAAATACTCACTCATTTGTGACTACAAATAATGTTGAACAAAACAAATCAATCTTATATTGGTTGCAAATTAAGTCTAACAAAACCGTCACAAACTCGTCTCAAAACACGACGAAAAAATATCGTCCCATAGTAGTCGCTAATTTTCAGTCTTAAATTCGTCTTAAAATACGACTATCACAAAATGTCACAAAAACGTCGCAAAATAAAGGTAGTCCCTATTTAATCTTAAAGTGCGACTCTAAACGTTAGTCTTAAAAACGTCGCTAATATACGACTCTTTATGGTCGTCACTAAATAGTCGCATATTTGCGACCGTTTTGCGACTATAGTAATTTGCGACCAAAAATTTATGACTACCTCTTTCGGTCGCAAAATAGTCGCAAATAGCAACTTTGCGACTGCTTTGTGACGATTTTGTAGGTCACAAATTGCATGTTTTATTGTAGTGCAATCAAATGTTTGATTGATATGACCTTTAATGCTTGATTTTGGGCCATATGAGGAAAGCGTGAAGGTGCTTTGTATCTTGACAACTTGGGCATGAAGTAGTGACGTCTTGGAACCTTCTGAATGGTGTGGAAGGTCTCCAAGTCAGCTTGGTCGAAATAATCAAGAAAATATATTTGCTCAACATAAATTGCTTGATTTGGCTCCGAATATGGAAAGTTGAGGAGTGGAGTGATCCGCTTAATCACATGCTTGATGATGCACCTTAGATAGTGTACGGGAGCTTCTAGATGGTTGAGAATATCTCCTAAATTCCATATATAACTTTGGGACATGTCTTGATAATAAAAAAAGAAAACTTCATTTTTTTGGCTTCGGATCACAATTTGTTTGGATGTCCGCATCATGGGGGTAGTATATAGTGAGTGAATTTAAAAGTGTTGGGAGCTCGGTCTAATGGTAATGCGGAGCTCGGGAATCCTCGAGCGCGGGAGTCATTGAGATCGGGAGCTCGGCCTAAGGGTAATGCAGAGCTCGGTGAATCATTAGTGATTCGAACGTTGTTAAGTAACTCCCGGACAGCTCTGTTTAGCTTCCGTGTCTTCGAGCGCGTAACAGAACCTTCGGGAATGATCAATGCTTCCTCGGGATCTTCTTCCAAAGCTGGCGTATCCATGATCATATCACATTTGGACTGGTTCTCTTTTTTTTTTTGTGGTTTTGCTTACTCATTTGGACTGATTCATTGTTCTCTCTTTTTTTGTATCTAGTGTACTGTCACAGATGACAAGGGAAACCCATTCGGACTTGGAAGTCTTGTAGAGACAATCAGCAATGGGAAGAAGAGAAAAGAATTTGGAACAAGTTCTTCGTCATCTTTCGTAGAGATTGAAGAACAACTTCAAGCTACTAATCGTAAGCTCGTTGAAGTAGAGGAAGAAAATGTTAAACGTGATGAGGAGCAACGTAGTGCCCAAAGTCGTATTGCAAGATTAGAGATGCTCGTCTCGTATTTGAGAACTAATGATCCTGGTTTTGCAAGTTTTTTGGCTACTCAACCATCAGCCACAACACCAGCACCAGCCACCACACCAATAACCGTCGCAGCAGCAGCCAGCCCAACAGTCTCTGCAGAAGCAGCAGCCAGCCCAGTCGCTACAGCAGCCATTCCACCTGCCAAGGCACCAGCCTCAAACTCTACATCGTTCTTTTCTTTGTCTAAAGACTAATTTTTAATCTNTGCACTAACATTTAGACCGTGGGGAGTTTTTCAGCCCATAATATCTTTTCATAAAGCCCCAAGAAAGCCCCCCGACGTGGCAATGGGTCAACCCCATTGGCACGTTTTCAAGCCTAAAATTTGACGTTTGAAGTGTTTTCAAAGCTTTTTTGTGATCCATACAAAAATACATGATATAAAATATGACTTCAGACATGGTTTTCACATATTTTCTAAATAAGGATGCACTTTTGAGCTACTTACACCGGCTTACTTATTGAGTGGGACCCACGGGAAATGATATCTCTCTAAGTCCACAAAAAGGGGATATATGCAATTGCATGGAATATTTAACGGATGCGATCATACTTGCACTAATGCACTTGATCCGATCAAAACTTCGTAATTAATCGTGCTTGGGCGAGAGTAGTACTAGGATGGGTTACCTCCCAGAAAATTATCGTGTTGCATCCTTTTTTTTCTCCCACTCTTTTTTTTTGTTTTACCGTAAGATACTACCACGTACGGAACGTTAGACTGTGGGGAGTTTTTCAGCCCGTAATATCTTTTCGGTAAGCCCCAAGAAAGCCTTCGGACGTGGCAATGGGTCACTCCATTGGCCTGTTTTCACGCTTAAAATTTGACGTTAAAAGTGCTTTCGGAGCTTTTTTGTGATCCATACAAAAATACATAATAGAATATTTGACTTCGGACATGGTTTTCACATTTTTCTAAATAAGGATGCACTTTTGAGCTACTTACACCGGCTTACTTATTGAGTGGGACCCACGGCAAATGATCTCTCTCTAAGTCCGCAAAAAAGGATATATGCTTTTGCATTGAATATTTAACGGATGCGATTATACAAGCAGCTAAGCTTGCTTGGGCGAGAGTAGTACTAGGATGGATGTTCTCCTGCGAAGTCCTCGTGTTGCATCCCCTTTTTCCACTCTTTTTGTTTTTATTTTACAGGAAGTTACGACCACGTACGGAATGATGTAACTTATAGACCGTGAGGACTTTTACAGCCCACAATATCTTTTCAAAAAGCCCCAAAAAAGCCTCCCGACGTGGCAATGGGACTTCCCCATTGGCCCTAACTCGAAAATTTGACGTTTGAAGTGTTTTCAGAGCCTTTTTGTGATCTATACAAAAATACAAGATAGAAGAGATGACTTTGGACATGGTTTTCACATATTTTCCAAATACGGAAGAACTTTCAAGCTACCTACACTGACTAAAGTATCGAGTGGGACCCACAGCAAAAGATCTCTCTCTAAGTCCGCAAAAAGGATAAATGCAACTGCATTGAATATTTCAAGGATGCGATCATACCAGCAGTAATTCTTCGGATCCCATCAGAAGTCCGTAGCTAAGCTTCCTTGGGCGAGAGTAGTACTAGTATGGGTGATCTCCCGGGATGTTCTCGTGTTGCATCCCTTTTTTCTTCCACTCTATTTTATTTATTTTACCAGAATATATTACTACGTACGGAACGATGGAACTTATAGACCCTGAGGACTTTTTCAGAGAACAATATCTTTCGGAAATCCCCAAAAAAGCATCCCGACGTGGCAATGAGCTTTCCCCATTGGCCCGGTTTCAGGCCTCAAATTTGACGTTTGAAGTTTGTCGGAGCCTTTTTGTGATCTATACAAAAATAAGAGAGAGGAAAGATGACTTCAGACATGGTTTGCACATATTTTCCAAATACGAAAGCACTTTGAAGTGTTTTCGAACCGTTTTTCTGATCTATACAAAAATACAACATAGAAGAGATGACTTCGGACAGGGTTTTCAAATATTTTACAAATCCGGAAGAACCTTCAAGCTACCTACACAGATTAAAGTATCGAGTGGGACCTACGGCAACAGATCTCTCTCTAAGTCCGCAAAAAAGGATATATGCAATTGCATGGAATATTTCAAGGATGCGATCATACAAGCAGTAATGCTTCGGATCCCATCCGAACGCTGCAGCTAAGCTTGCTTGGGCGAGAGTAGTACTAGTATGGGTGATCTCCCGGGAAGTCCTCGTGTTGCATCCCTTTTTGTTCTTCCACTCTGTTTTATTTATTTTACCAGAATATACTAATACGGAAGAAAATTCAAGCTACCTACACCGACTAAAGTATCGAGTGGGACCAATGGCAAAAGATCTCTCTTTAAGTCCGCAAAAAAAGATATATGCAATTGCATAAAATATTTCAAGGATGCGATCATACAAGCAGTAATGCTTCGGATCCCATCAGAACGCTGCAGCTAAGCTCGCTTGGGCGAGAGTAGTACTAGTATGGGTGATCTCCCGAGAAGTCCTCATGTTGCATCCCTTTTTTTTCTTCCACTCTATTTTATTTGTTTTACCAGAATATACTAATACGGAAGAACATTCAAGCTACCTACACCGACTAAAGTATCGAGTGGGACCCATGGCAAAAGATCTCTCTTTAAGTCCACAAAAAAAGATATATGCAATTGCATGGAATATTTCAAGGATACTATCATCCCAGCAGTAATGCTTCGGATCCCATCAGAACTTCGCAGCTAAGCTTGCTAGGGCGAGAGTAGTACTAGTATGGGTGATCTCCCGGGAAGTCCCCGCGTTGCATCCCTTTTTTTGGGTGATCAAACCAGCAGTAATGCTTCGGATCCCATCATAACGCCGTAGTTCAGCTTGCTTGGGCGAGAGTAGTACTAGTATGGGTGATCTCCCGGGAAGTCCTCTTGTTGCATCCCTTTTTTTTCTTCCACTCTTTTTTATTTATTTTCTCATAATATATTAGTACGTACGGAACGATGTAACTTATAGACCGTGAGGACTTTTTCAGCCAACAATATCTTTTGGAAAGCCCCAAAAAAGCATCCCAACATGGCATTGAGACTTCCCCATTAGCCCGTTTTCAGGCCTAAAATTTGACGTTTGAAGTGTTTACGGAGCCTTTTTGTGATCTATACAAGAATACAAGATATAGAAGAGATGACTTCGGACATGGTTTTCACATATTTTCCATATACGTAAGAACTTTCAAGCTACCTACACCGACTAAAGTATCGAGTGAGACCCACTGCAAAAGAGCTCTCTCTAAATCCGGAAAAAAGGATATATGCAATTGCATGGAATATTTCAAGGATGCGATCATACCAGCAGTAATGCTTCGGATCCCATCAGAACTCCGCAACTAAGCTTGCTTGGGCGAGAGTAGTATTAGCATGGGTGATCTTCCGGGAAATCCTCGTGTTGCATCCCTTTGTTTTCTTCCTCTCTGTTTTATTTATTTTACCAGAATATATTAATACGTACGGAACGATGTAACTTATAGGCCATGAGGACTTTTTCAGCCCACAATATCTTTCGAAAAGCCCCAAAAAAGCATTCCGACGTGGCAATGAGACTTCCCCATTGGCCCGTTTTCGGGCCTAAAATTTGACGTTTGAAGTGTTTTTGAGCCTTTTTGTGATCTATACAAAAATACAAGATAGAAGAGATGACTACGAACATGATTTTCACATATTTTCTAAATACGGAAGAACATTCAAGCTACCTACACCGACTAAAGTATCGAGTGGGACCCATGGCAAAAGATCTCTCTCTAAGTCTGCAAGAAAAGATATATGCAATTGCATTTATTTCAAGGATGCGATCATACCAGCAGTAATGCTTCAGATCTCATCAGAACGCCGTAGCTAAGCTTGCTTGGGCGATAGTAGTACTCGTATGGGTGATCTCCTGGGAAGTCCTCGTGTTGCACCAATTTTTTTTTCTTCCACTCTTTTTTCTTTATTTTACCAGAATATATTAGTATGTACTGAACGATGTAACTTATAGACTGTCAGAACTTTTTCAGCCCACAATATCATTCGGAAAGCCCCAAAAAAGCATCCCCACATGGCAATGAGACTTCCCCATTGGCCCGTTTTCAGGCCTAAAATTTGACGTTTTGAAGTGTTTAAGGAGCCTTTTTGTGATCGATACAAAAATAAAAGATAGAAGAGTTGACTTCGGACATGGTTTTCACATATTTTCCAAATACGGAAGAACTTTCATGCTACCTACACTGACTAAAGTATCGAGTGGGACCCACTGCAAAAGATCTCTCTCTAAGTCTGGAAAAAAGGATATATGCAATTGCATGGAATATTTCAAGGATGCGATCATACCAGCAGTAATGCTTCGGATCCCATCAGAACTCCGCAGCTAAGCTTGCTTAGGCGAGAGTAATACTAGTATGGGTGATCTCCCGGGATGTTCTCGTGTTGCATCCCTTTTTTCTTCCACTCTTTTTTATTTATTTTACCAGAATATATTACTACGTACGGAACGATGTAACTTATAGACCGTGAAGACTTTTTCAGCTCACAATATCTTTCGGAAATCCCCAAAAAAGCATCCCGACGTGACAATGAGACTTCCCCATTGGCCCGTTTTCAGGCCTCAAATTTGACGTTTGAAGTTTGTCGGAGCCTTTTTGTGATCTATACAAAAATACGAGATAGAAAAGATGACTTTAGACATGGTTTGCACATATTTTCCAAATACGGAAGCACTTTGAAGTATTTTCGAACCGTTTTTTTGATCTATACAAAAATACAATATAGAAGAGATGACTTCGGACAGGGTTTTCAAATATTTTACAAATGCGGAAGCACTTTCAAGCTACCTACACCGAATAAAGTATCGAGTGGGACCTACGGCAAAAGATCTCTCTCTAAGTCCGCAAAAAAGGTTATATGCAATTGCATGGAATATTTCAAGGATGCAATCATACAAGCAGTAATGCTTCGGATCCCATCAGAACGCTGCAGCTAAGCTCGCTTGGGCGAGAGTAGTACTAGTATGGGTGATCTCCCGGGAAGTCCTTGTGTTGCATCCTTTTTTTTTTCTTCCACTCTGTTTTATTTATTTTACCAGAATATACTAATACGGAAGAACATTCAAGCTACCTACACCAACTAAAGTATCGAGTGGGACCCATGGCAAAAGATCTCTCTTTAAGTCCACAAAAAATGATATATGCAATTGCATGGAATATTTCAAGGATGCGATCATACCAGCAGTAATGCTTCGGATCCCATCATAACGTCGTAGCTAAGCTTGCTTGGGCGAGAGTAGTACTAGTATGGGTGATCTCCCGGGAAGTCCTCTTGTTGCATCCCTTTTTTTTCTTCCACTCTTTTTTATTTATTTTCTCATAATATATTAGTACGTACGGAACGATGTAACTTATAGACCGTGAGGACTTTTTCAGCCAACAACATCTTTTGGAAAGCCCCAAAAAAGCATCCCGACATGGCAATGAGACTTCCCCATTAGCCCGTTTTCAGGCCTAAAATTTGACGTTTGAAGTGTTTACGGAGCCTTTTTGTGATCTATACAAGAATACGAGATATATAAGAGATGACTTCGGACATGGTTTTCACATATTTTCCATATACGTAAGAACTTTCAAGCTACCTACACTGACTAAAGTATCGAGTGGGACCCACTGCACAAGATCTCTCTCTAAATCCGAAAAAAGGATATATGCAAGTGCATGAAATATTTCAAGGATGCGATCATACTAGTAGTAATGCTTCAGATCCCATCAGAACTCCGCAACTCAGCTTGCTTGGGCGAGAGTAGTATTAGCATGGGTGATCTCCCGGGAAGTCCTCGTGTTGCATCCCTTTGTTTTCTTCCTCTCTGATTTATTTATTTTACCAGAATATATTAATACGTACGGAATGATGTAACTTATAGACCGTGAGGACTTTTTCAGCCGACAATATCTTTCGGAAAGCCCCAAAAAAGCATCCCGACGTGGCAATGAGACTTCCCCATTGGTCCGTTTTCGGGCAAAAAATTTGACGTTTGAAGTGTTTTTGAGCCTTTTTGTGATCTATACAAAAATACAAGATAAAAGAGATGACTACGAACATGATTTTCACATATTTTCTAAATACGGAAGAACATTCAAGCTACCTACACCGACTAAAGTATCGAGTGGGACCCATGGCAAAAGATCTCTCTCTAAGTCCGCAAAAAAAGATATATGCAATTGCATTTAATATTTCAAGGATGCGATCATACCAGCAGTAATGCTTCGGATCTCATTAGAACGTCGTAGCTAAGCTTGCTTGGCAATAGTAGTACTAGTATGGGTGATCTCCCGGGAAGTCCTCGTGTTGCATCCATTTTTTTTTCTTCCACTCTTTTTTATTTGTTTTACTAGAATATATTAGTACGTACGGAACGATGTAACTTATAGACCGTGAGGACTTTTTCAGCCCACAATATCATTCGGAAAGCCCCAAAAAAGCATCCCCACATGGTAATGAGACTTCCCGATTGGCCCGTTTTCAGGCCTAAAATTTGACGTTTTGAAGTGTTTAAGAAGCCTTTTTGTGATCGATACAAAAATAAAAGATAGAAGAGTTGACTTCGGACATGGTTTTCTCATATTTTCCAAATACGGAAGGACTTTCATGCTACCTACACCGACTTAAGTATCGAGTGGGACCCACTGCAGAAGATCTATCTCTAAGTCTGGAAAAAAGGATCTATGCAATTGCATGGAATATTTCAAGGATGCGATCATACNAAAGCATCGCCACATGGCAATGAGACTTCCCCATTGGCCCGTTTTCAGGCCAAAAATTAGACGTTTGAAGTGCTTACAGAGCCTTTTTATGATCGATACAAAAATAAAAGATAGAAGAGTTGACTTCTGACATGGTTTTCACATATTTTAGAAATACGTAAGAACATTCAAGCTACGTACACCGACTAAAGTATCGAGTGGGACACACTGCAAAAGATCTCTCTCTAAGTCCGCAAAAAAGGATACATGCAATTGCATGGAATATTTCAAGGATACTATCATCCCAGCAGTAATGCTTCGGATCCCATCAGAACTTCGCAGCTAAGCTTGCTAGAGCGAGAGTAGTACTAGTATGGGTGATCTCCCGGGAAGTCCTCGTGTTGCATCCCTTTTTTTTCTTCCACTCTTTTTTATTTATTTTACCAGAATATATTACTACGTACGGAACGATGTAACTTATAGACCGTGAGGACTTTTTCAGCCCACAATATCTTTCGGAAGGCCCCAAAAATGCATCCTGACGTGGCAATGAGACTTCCCCATTGGCCCGTTTTCAGGCCTAAAATTTGACGTTTGAAGTGTTTTTGAGCCTCTTTGTGATCTATACAAAAATACAAGATAGAAGAGATGACTTCAAACATGGTTTTCACATACTTTCCAAATACGGAAGAACTTTCAAGCTATCTACACCGACTAAAGTATCGAGTGGGACCCAGAACAAAAGATCTCTCTCTAAGTCCGCAAAAAAAGATATATGTAATTGCATGGAATATTTCAAGGATGCGATCATACCAGCAGTAATGCTTCGGATCCCATCACAACGCCGCAGCTAAGCTTGCTTGGGCAAGAGTAGTACTAGTATGGGTGATCTCCCAGGAACTCCTCATGTTGCATCCCTTTTTTTTCTTCCACTCTTTTTTATTTATTTTACCAGAATATATTACTACGTACAGAACGATGTAACTTATAGACCGTGAGGACTTTTTCAGCCCACAATATCTTTCGGAAGGCCCCAAATATATTTGACGTTTGAAGTGTTTTCAGAGCCTTTTTGTGATCCATACAAAAATATGTGATAGAAATTATTACTTCGGACATGGTTTTAACATATTTTCCAAATAAGAAAGCACTTTCGAGCTACCTACACCGGCTTACTTATTGAGTGGGACCCACAGTAAATGATCTCTCTCTAAGTCCGAAAAAAAGGATATATGCTTTTGCATGGAATATTTAACGGTTGCGATCATACCTGATATGCACTCAAACACGTCTCACACAAACCAGAGGTCGATGGTCTAGAGTTTGGGGCGAGAGGGTCGAGATCCTTGGCCGAGAGCGAGAGGTCGAATCTTGGCCGAGTGGATTGTGTTGAAGAAGCTGGACTACGGTCTCTCTCTTCTGTCAACGGGATAAGATGGATGGCGAGGGTGGGATGATGAGAACCACAAGAGATGCGACGGTCTCTTGATACTTCAAGGGGTTTCCCTAAGGATCGGACTCACTCACGATCTAGATAGAAGAAACGTTTTTGTGAAGAACAATAACTTGAAAAGAAAATTCTTATTGTCTGCGTAATCTCAGAAAAGACCAAGCCTTAGGGTTTTTAAAGAAAACACACGCTAGAAGAAAGAAAGAAAGCGACAAGGAAATAACAAGACGAGTCCTTTAACAATTTAGGCCTGTTTACAAAAGAAATAAAAAAATAAGAAAATAGAAGTGAGGCCTCGTGTGTTTGGTCTTCATGGGCTTACAGAGAGTCATTGATTGGGCCTATGACATTGCAAGTCGTTTGGCCTCGTTAAAAACCCATCTTCGCAAAACCCGGTGGGACAAAAACGAAGATTGGGAAAAGAGCACCAAACGACTTACAAACACAACTAATGACCATCCTTGGG
This sequence comes from Crucihimalaya himalaica, assembly GCA_004349715.1. Taxonomy (NCBI): domain Eukaryota; kingdom Viridiplantae; phylum Streptophyta; class Magnoliopsida; order Brassicales; family Brassicaceae; genus Crucihimalaya; species Crucihimalaya himalaica. The sequence continues at coordinate 1,568,378 of SMJT01000017.1, read as the reverse complement.
CCTAAGTCGTCTCTGGTGAAGTGAAGTCGACCTTAGATAAGTGGGCCACGAGCCTGGGCTTGATGAGTGGCCACTTAGTGTTATCGGCAGCCAACAAAGGATCCTACTGCGATAATTGTCTTTTCAGTGTGTTTGTAACGTTCTGCCTCGTGAATTGGTGGGCGAATCCTTGGTGACTTTGATCTCTAGTGTTCTGGAAGCCTAGACTGCAATAGGGCCTTCAAATTCCATATTAGTGATCGCATCTCTGGATCGTCCTGGAATCATGAGTAGATCCTGCTTGAAAGAGTCGGTGCCCAATACATTACTGCTCGCTAACGGGGCTTTAGCAGCCTTGTGTTCACATCTGGAAGAAACCCTTCAGATCTCAAGCTCGGCTCCATTGAACAATGTTTGAAACTTCTTTTGTACCATCCCCTGGTTCTCCTTCCTTCCAAGTCATCGGTCCACTTGGGCAGAAAGTGACGTGCTTGTCTGACTTTGGGTGGTTGTCTCTGATGTCCTCATCACTCCCTCCCTCTTCTCAGATGGTTTTGTACCCAAATGTCATCACCTGCATCAAATACGAGCTATGTAGTCAAAACATATTAATATGTAAGCATGACACCTGTAAGCCTCACCTGGGATGTTCTAGCTTGTAGGCGTTTGTCGTTGATTTTCTTCCAATATTTTTGATAACGGGTCGGCGTCTCCGTCGTAGGCTTATATGCTTCGCACTTGCGTTGCCTGGTTTCTTTTTACTTCCTCTTCCCTGGTAACCTTCTCCGGTCTCATGTGGCAGTCCTACATCCCATTCTACCAACTTCAAAAGATATGTGCTTCCTGTCCGAAAGCAGACTCGGGTCTGCGATCAAAGTGCAAGCCGAGAAGGGTGAGTGCCAATAGGTGGTGAGGGCGCGTTGGGAGCTTACAAAAGAGCTCCTCCCATCTGTCGTAGGCAAGGCACCAGCGGCGAGTGGCCTTCAACCAACGCATATGCGCATATGCTGCTCATCCATGAGGAACGAGTAGTACTATCAAGCATGCTTGCAGTGGAGATGCCTAAAGTGCTCGAGATAGGGGTGAGAGGCTGCTAACTGACTGCTGACTTACGCGCTGTGGTCCCGTATGTTCGCGGCCAGTTGAAGGCTTCGTCTTCAGAGAGACCAAGTGTGGAGCAAAGAAGAGCGCCATTTGTATGACCGCCGAGTTCATCTCGGGCCAACTCAAACCTATCCTCAGGAATGATGTCACTCAACTTGCTTTGACTCAAACATGCATCAGCTCTGAATCCTCAGCTTGTGTCGGCTCCATCTTGCAGATAAGTGGAGCTTATAATCCTGCTAAATGCAGCGCAGAGATGGAATGAGCGGATATTCCAAATCTTGAAGTAGAGGTCTTTGGAGCTGTAGGCCGCCAAGACCAAATGTGTGCGCCAGAGTTTCTGCAGTATCCTGAAAACTACTGAGAAGGCAAGAGAAATCATGCGTGAGTAGGTTAAGTGAATCAAACCCGTAAGATGCGAGCCAGAGATCAGGAATGGGTAATCTCGTGTATCGCGAAGTCCCCCTGAATCAAGGAATAGTCAGGGTCCCCTACAGAAGCCAGTGCGAGTGGACCTCATCTCTATATGTACACCCGAGCGTGGCACAAGGATACATTACGCTACCAAGTCTGGATAGAGGATCATACTGCCTGGAATAGAGAGTCTCCAATCCAATCTTGCTGACGCCATGGCAAGAAAGTACTCAGCGTGTGATGCTCTAAACTGACGCATGATGTGGAGTGATCAGACGAAGCGTGTAGGCAGGATTGATCGATGCGTATGCCATCGTTGTTAGAACAGAGTGTCATATTCGTTCCTCACTCTCTCAGCCTATCGGCCTGCTAAATGCCAAGCCTCAACTCTCGGTCTTCATCCTTGGGCCAAACCTTTCCCAATATTGCGCATAGCGGTTATATGATTCCTTCTTCCCCTCAGCTTAGGCTCCATGGTGAGGCTCTAAACAGGTACAGGATGTAGAGGATGTATGTATGTGTGAAGCGTCGTGGCGCGCAGCGCTCCTTCAGTTGCTGATGTTGAGCAGTCATGAAACTCTTGAACGGCCAGTATCCTCTTGTGAAACCTCCTCTTACCCTGAAGTGCGATCAGCCAGTATAGAATAGCTGTGATGGACTCCAGCGTGCCCACTTGTGAGTCATGGAATGCCTCCATCCTTTTCTTGGAGAATCATAATCTGTTGCTGTAGGAGCGGTTAGGATGGGTGCATGGCATGTTCTTATCTGTATCGACTGAGCCTATTAAGATACTGTTTACATGTTATCAGATCGTAACTAGAGGATTGCTCAGCGAATAGCCCTCTACCATGTATCTCGCTACGTATGCACTCGACGGTCCGGACTTGGTTTTCCACGTGGAAAAAACTACAAAACAAAAAACAAAATACAAACAAAAACCAAATCAAATGATGGAGATTATTGTACAGGATCTCACGCTGTGGCGTTGCCTCCCACCAAGCGACTTGTTTATATGTCATTAGTTGACATTGGGAACTCAGTTCAGGCAGGTGGTGTGGTTCAGCCCAGGGCACAAATGTGTTCCATCTGGGAATTGGTGGCTCTTCGCTCAATAGTGTTCACCCTTTGCTCCATTGACAGGTGATATTCCCTGCTCTTCAGCAGTCAGCAATCACTACTTTAGCTCCATGAGGGCTTGACCTCCTACTTGATTGTGAAGGGACCTGACCAACCGAGAACGCAAATTCCCAGGAATACAATTAGCAATTCGAGAGTCTGTTACAGTAGTACCTTTTGGATCATTTGGTTCAAAGTGTGTCGGGAAAGGATCTTTCTGTTCATGATAAGCTTTTAGTCCTCTCTTGTACAGCTTGAGAATTCCATAGGCGAGTGTCTGATCTCATTTCAACTCATTACAGCCT
>SMJT01000017.1:1543020-1563860 GCA_004349715.1 Crucihimalaya himalaica | reverse complement strand
ATATATATATATATATATATATATAATTATGAGAAAAGTATTTACAAGGAGTTTATTGCTCTCTGGCTTGGTGTGTTTACAACTGAGGGTTGAGGCCCTTTTATATAGTGCTGGTGAGATAGAGAAAAATGTAAAACTTTCGGAAGCGACAAAATGGAAACATTACAAAATTGCGCCAACCGATTGGTGCAAGGGTACAACCGATTGGTTCTTCAGGCTCAACCAACTTATCCATGCTGATAGGAACCGATCGGTTCACGTCTCCGAACACTTCTCCCTTCTGGCCCATATGAAACTCGTCTGATCTTCTAGAAGTCCGATTTAGCTCTAAATCTATTTTTTGTCTTCAAGCCCATTTTTCCATTAAAAAATACAAAAAATACTCGAAACTATCTTATTCTCGGTAAAAATACGTAAGAATAGTTATAAAAGGACCTAATAAAATCCGTAAAATTAAGGGTTAACACATTCCCACAGACTTGAATTTTCGCTTGTCCTCAAGTAAAGAACAATTAAAATCCGTGTCCGAAGAAATGGTTAGAAGGATATGAGATAGAAAATACTTACAGTGAGGCTTCCTTCTGGGAACTGCATCAAAACTAGTCAGAGCAAAACCAACTTTATGTTCTTAACTATAAACTTGTCAATACCCCATACTGTAAATCCTGAGATCGCAAAGAACTCTCGTATCCAATAAAATTAGCCTTTTAACATATGTGCATTCTCTCAAAGGGAATATCAAAAATGATATGGTCTTGGTAAATGAAGTATTGAGGGTGACTCAAGTGTTTTTGGCTATATCCTAAAAATCTAGGATGCAAATTATTATTCATAATCACATGATGCATACATAGCCTTGCTTTCACTAAAACCTGATAAAATCCAAAAATCCAAAAATCCAAAACCTGATAAAATCCAAAAATAATACTAAGAAATTTCCTTGATGCTTTTACAATGAAACTATTGACTTTTTCTGGTTCCTACTTTCCTTTTTCCTCATAATTTTGTTTTTGTTTTGTTTTGGCTTTTGTTATATATATATAGAGGAAGGGTGGTACCAATTCTTGTCATACAAAATTAAGCATCAAAATAGTATTCCCAGCATTTTCTAGAATTCTCTAACATGTCTTAAAATTCTGTCAATAAGACTTAGTGTGCAGAGACTTTTCTAATCATCTCAAAATCTTACGGCTAACATCCCTAATCCTAGTGAAAGATTATCTATGTCGGTCCATATACACCATAGTTTATGCATATGAATGCATATATGGAGATGATCAAAAGGATGCATGGGATTTGAACAAAAAGGGGTTTTTAGGGTATAAGGTGTGGTACTAGACTAAAGATGAGTTATTCAGAGGTCAAAAGAGTGGTAAAAACAAGGCTAAGTTAACGAATATCTACTCATAGCATGATTACGAAGCCCCTAAGTGAGATATTCTAAATCCATGTTCAATGTTCCACTAGATAAAGCTAAGTTTAGATCATTCAAGTTTCAAAATGATAGGGACTTTCCTAGATATTGTGTCTGCTCATGGTTGTTCCGAACATCTGCTACGCTTCTAACATGATCATGAATAAGTCGTTGGAAGGTCATCACAAAGCAAGTTCCTCAAAAAGCTCAATGTCCCCTAAAATTACTGAAAATAACTCGATAAAAATTATTAAAATTTTCACCAAAAATATCAAATGGTACATCTGAACCGTCCCCCAGACGTGAATACACTAGCCCTGTGTATAATAGAATGAAGGAAAGTGGGTGAAAATTTTCAAGAAAAAAGAAATGTAGAAAAAAGAAACCTAAAAAAGAAAAATACATAAGATAAGGGGTTTTGAAAATTAAGCACAAACCAGTCAGTGCAACAGCTGCAACCGATCGTTTCTAACCTACCAAAGACTGATCGATTAAACCCCAAACCGATCAGTTGGCGAACCAACGCTCACTCGTCCAAGCCGTCCTGGCCTTGCTTGTGTCGGGTCCTCTCCCGTGGAATGCTGCCTCCTCCGTAGCCTTTAGAGCTAGAAGAATCCTCTGGATTCGTGGTGCTGGCGGAAAGCACATTTTCGCAGTAAGGGTTCGCTCTCTGAATATTTGGAGCGACATCGTCTGGTGGTGAGACACATCACGGTTTGATCTTCCTGAAAACTACCAAAAGCAGATGGAGTATCTTGTTGTTCTTCACTATGACCGCCTGCACGTGTCGTAGCCTCTCTTGATCACTGGCAGTGTCTGGGAGATCACTGTAGATGAAATCTGTCGTTACAAAATCAAGAAATGGACCCTGAGACAAAGGGGAGGTGCTCGGTGGTGCATGAGTAGCAGCACAAGCATGACAAAGTTGTGTGGTGTGGGTTTTTCCAGAAGGACAAACGCAAAGAGCAGTAGTGGGAGCATGAAATCTACCTGAGCGACTGAAGCGATGTCTGCGAGATGTTATGCAGGGAGCAGCAAGTATCTGAATTTGTCTTTGCGGTCCTGAAACTGCACAACAAAGGTACCTCAGATCAAAATGGAAGCGTTGTAGAGGTAGTCTATGTCAATGAACCCCCGTCTGCACTCTAGTTTAGGATGAGAGATGTGAATTTTGATTGCCTCGAGAATAGGCGTGATGAAGCTCCCACATTATATATCGCCCTTCTTTCTCTTGGAAGTCATGGCTCCAACAAGCTCATCAGCTAATATAACTCCAAAATCCACCTCATTTTGTATTCCATATCAATCCTCATTTTGTATTCCAAAATCGCAAACTCCCTCTCTCAGCATCCAAAGCTCAGCATTACTGAGAGTCCCGATATAGTATCTACTGTAGATGGTGTCGTTGATAAACTTAGCAACCAAGCGAAGCACGTGGCTTCTAATCCGAGCTTGCTTCCAGGCCTAAAAACATATGTGCCCGAACCAATGGTGGCCTAGAACACATCATGTTCAAAGACCACGCCAGCACGTGTCTCGTACGTCTTGGGAATTCGATGATGTCACAAAACCCATGGATGGAAATCTTGTAATGCTGCCCCGCAATGAAGAAACTGATCCATCCTCTAGGAGCATCCTCGAGTCCTGTAGGGTAATGCACCTATAGAAGCTAAGAAGTCTTTGGCGAGTATCTCGTACAGGTCCCACGATTTGATAGAAAATGTATCAAATCTAATCATCTCCTTTATCCTGTAGACCTCCTCCTTGAAGCCAAGCTCCAAGCTCCTCAAGGATCTCATCCTGAAGGAACCTCATAGGATGGAGTTTGCAGCTTTCCATCCGCTCTCTGACGGCTCTCTCAGAATCGCTCATCTCCCATCGATGAGCCGCCATACTCCTAGGGTTTGGTACCCTAGCCACCTCTCCCCTCTAGTCTTAGGATCCATACCTCGATAGATCGGAAATGAGACTAGGATAAATGGATAGAGTTTTAAAAATTGAGTAGAAACACCCAAAAATTGTTGACAAGGGGTTGAAATTAAGAGAATTCGGGATTTTGAAAGATTTGAGTGAGTTTTGAGGTTTTATAAAAATGGAGGTTTTGGAGAAATGGTGGTGGATTTTCGGGGGAAAAGAAAGAGAAGGCGAAGTGCCGGTTTATTCTGGTCCAATTCAAGTGAGTGGACAAGATTAAACCGGTTTTTTGAATTTACTTGGGTGTAAACCGATCGGTGATGGCATCCAAACGATCATTTGGCGGATGCTTCAAACCTGATCGGTGTCAGAGCTGCAACTAGTCGGTTGGAGTTTCTTGGATTGCATCCTCTTCAATTTTGCACCTGATTCTAACGCCTAAAAACTAAGATGTTTAGATTGAAAAGATTTTAAATAATCCAAACTTCAATAAAATTGAAAATTCAAATAGTTAAAATAGTCCAAATTAAAAGAAATGAAAACGACAAATGCAAGGGAAAGAAAAAAAAACTAATGGGTTGCCCCCCATCTAGCGCTTGTTTTGACTCACGAGCTTGACTTTGTAGCACTCATTCTAGATATGAATTGTTGCTCCCTTTGTTCCTTGGCGTATGAGGTGTCTGAACAGCAAGCTCACGTTCAACTCGTACTTGGGAGGCACTAGGTGGAACAATGTGATTGAACACATTTTTGTTGACATAGTTCAGGAATATCTTGTTCCTTTGAAAATTTATCACGGCCCCAATGGTAGCCAAAAAGTGTCTCCCAAAAATGATTTGTGGTTGTTCATCGCCGAATGTTGGACATATCTGAAAGTCAATCATCACATCACATCCTCCATCGTCTATGATTACATCTTGGAGCTCTTCCTAAGGGAGACGAATTGAATCATCTGCTAGGTGTATCTTCATGTTTGTCCGGGGTTGATTAGTGTACCGGAAAAGCTTCGCGATTGATTACGCATAATGTTGTAGGAAGAGTCAGTATCGCTGATGTGCTCAAAACTAATACCCTAAAAGTATCTAAGCAGTCGCTACAGTATTTTAGGGGTCGAACCACAAAGACTCAAGATGACACTCAATAGATTCAGAAATATGAACTAAGCTAAGCAAAATAGATGAAATTAAGAATGACAAAACAATTAAATCAAGGATATAAATCAATGGAGGAAAGCGCTAGGCTTAGGGAAACTTGCAGGTAAATCAGAATTATCAAATCAAATAAATTGTCAGGAATGAATTAAGCTCCGCTTTCAAACTTGAAACACAGATGTAAAGTAAACCAACTGTCGTTGCGAAAACTATCTATGCCTAAACCTAGAATTCCAAATTCCTTTGCAAATTCTATGAATTTAAACAAGCATTAAAGTTCGAGTTCAATTGTTCACAAAATCCCTAAACCAAATTCCTTTGCGAATAGGGTTTTTGCTCACCAAACACTAGATCAGGCAAATCAATCACACTTCCGTGCCAATCAACAACCTAAAGTCAGATTTTAGTTCGCGAGGCGAAAATCAACATTAATCTCAAGTCTAGGTGAAAAGCTCTATAGATTATTCCCTAACAATCAGTTCAGATCTAACAATTCATCAAATACCCTTAAGTAACCCTAATCCTAAGAGGGGATCTACTCAGACATGGTGAATGCAACAAACACAATGAATAGAATAGATATCATATTATAAAATTGAAATAGAGTAAGAATACAAAGAGGTTCAAGAATTCTTCTCCAAAAACTCAGTTGCAGAAAAACTCTCTCTCTAGAAATCACAAGGTGTCCTCATAGGAGGTTCTAAAACCTAATTATATTGTTCTAAAACGTTTTGGAATCTATCTCGAAAAATAAGGAAAGCTTCTGAATGAATCTCGGGTTTGTTTCGCGTTCTGGTCACGGGCATCGACCGATACTATAAGTGGTATCAATCGATGCTTGGTCTTCTGGTCGTGGAACTCTCAAACGAAGGGTGTCGATCGATGCTTCTCAGTGTCGATCGATGCTGAGCTTGTTCCCGAACAGCTTCAAGTCCAGATTGCCTCAAAAGCTTCTCAAATCCTCCAATTAGCTCCATAGCGCCTATAACTTGAAAAGAACCTGAAAGACTCTAAAACTAGAGAAAAGACTCAACAAAAAGGACTTATATCATGGCTAAAAACAGGTAAAAACCATGATATATCAGTGTGCTCTTGGTTGGGGATTGTTGTTGACTTGAGGCTGCTCCATGGTGTCAAGCCTTTGCACCACCCTATGAAGCTGTTGTTGCATAGCCGTAATAGCTTGCAAGAGAACAGCATTGGCATCTAGTGCTCTGTTGTTCTCCATCGATGTACCTTGCAAAAAAATTCACAAAGCGTATTAATGGATTCTTTTTTCTTGAAACAAATAGTAAACGACTTCTAAAATTAACAGCTACAATTTTTCTGGGCTTATTAGGGTTTAAACTAACTAGAACAGAAAGCGAAATGTTATAAAAAGTTTCTGGATTTTTTTGTGATTTTATAAAATTGAAACAGCAAAGCAGACGAAAAACTGATTTTTATGGTTTTTTTATGAAGAAATCGAACACAAAATTGAAACTAATGAAAGGGAACGAAATAACCTGATAGATAGGAGCTTTTGAAGCTCTGATACTAGATGATATGCACTCAAACACGTCTCACACAAACCGGAGGTCGATGGTCTAGAGTTTGGGGCGAGAGGGTCGAGATCCTTGGCCGAGAGCGAGAGGTCGAGTCTTGGCTGAGTGGATTGTGTTGAAGAAGCTGGACTACGGTCTCTCTCTTCTGTCAACGGGATAAGATGGATGGCGAGGGTGGGATGATGAGAACCACAAGAGATGCGACGGTCTCTTGATACTTCAAGGGGTTTCCCTAAGGATCGGACTCACTCACGATCTAGAGAGAAGAAACGTTTTTGTGAAGAACAAAAACTTGAAAAGAAAATTCTTATTGTCTGCGTAATCTCAGAAAAGACCAAGCCTTAGGGTTTTTAAAGAAAACACACGCTAGAAGAAAGAAAGAAAGCGAGAAGTAAATAACAAGACGGGTCCTTTAACAATTTAGGCCCGTTTACAAAAGAAATAAAAAATTAAGAAAATAGAAGTGAGGCCTCGTGTGTTTGGTCTTCATGGGCTTACAGAGAGTCATTGATTGGGCCTATGACATTGCAAGTCGTTTGGCCTTGTTAAAAACCCATCTTCGCAAAACTTGGTGGGACAAAAACGAAGATTGGGAAAAGAGCACCAAACGACTTACAAACACAACTAATGACCATCCTTGGGCCTAAGTCGTCTCTGATGAAGTGAAGTCGACCTTAGATAAGTGGGCCACGAGCCTGGGCTTGATGAGTGGCCACTTAGTGTTATCGACCAGCAAAGGATCCAGCCGATATGTCTTCAGTGTTTGGACGTTCTGCTCCGAATGGTGGGGATCCTTGGACTGATCTCTAGTGTTCTGGAAACTAGACTCAAAGGGCTTCAAATCCATATTTGGATCGCACTATCGATCGTCCTGGATCATGAGTAGATCCTGCATGAAAGAGTCGGCCCAATAACTGCTCGCTAACGGGCTTAGCAGCCTAGTGTCCGTCTTGAAGAAACCTTCAGATCCAAGCTGGTCCATGAACATGTTGAACTTCTTTTCCATGTTCCTGCTCCTGGTTCTAGACACTGGTCCACTTGGCACAAGTGGTGCTTGTATGAATTGGGTGGTTGTCTCGATGTCCTCATCAATACTAGCAGTAATGCTTCGGATCCCATCAGAAGTCTGCACCTCAGCTTGCTTCGGATCCCATCGGATCCCATCAGAAGTCACCCATAGTAATAGTATGGGTGATCCCTCAGGAAGTCCTCGTGTTGCATCCGTTTTTTTTCTTCCACTCTTTTTTATTTATTTTACCCCAATATACTACCACGTACAGAACGATGTAACTTATAGATCGTGAGGAATTTTTCAGCCCACAATATCTTTTCGAAAAGCCCCAAAAAAGACTCCCGTCGTGGCAATGGGACTTCCCCATTGGACTGTTTTCAGGCCTAAAATTTAACGTTTGAAGTGTTTTCGGCAATTTTTTGTGATCCATACAAAAATATGTGATAGAAATTATTACTTCGGACATGGTTTTCACATATTTTACAAATACGGAAGAGCTTTCAAGCTACCTACACCGGCTAAAGTAGCGAGTGGGACCCACGACAAAAGATCTCACTCTAAGTCCGCAAAAAAAAGATATATGCAATTGCATGGAGTTTTAACGGATGCGATCATACTTGCACTAATGCACCGGATCCCATCAAAACTCCGCAGTTAAGTGTGCTGGGGTGAGAGTAGTACAAGGATGGGTTACCTCCCAGAAATTATCGTGTTGCATCCTTTTTTTTCTCCCTCTCATTTTTTTGGGTTTTTACTGTAAGATATTACCACGTACGGAACGATCTAACTTTTAGACTGTGAGGAGTTTTCCAGCCCAAAATATCTTTTTGGAAAGCCCCAAGAAAGCCTTCGGATGTGGCGATGGGTCACCCCCATTGGACCGTCTTCAGTCCTAAAATTTGACGTTTGAAGTGTTTTCCGAGTCTTTTTGTGATCCATACAAAAATATGTGATAGAAATAATTACTTTGGACATGGTTTTCCACATATTTTCCAAATAAGGAAGCACTTTCGAGCTACCTACACCGGCTTACTTATTGAGTGGGACCTACGGTAATGATCTCTCTCTAAGTCGGCAAAAAAGGATATATGCTTTTGCATGGAATGTTTAACGGTATGATCATACTTGCACTAATGCACCGAATCCCATCAAAACTCCGCAGTTAAGCGTGCTTGGGGGAGAGTAGTACTAGGATGGGTTACCTCCCGGAAAATTATCGTGTTGCATCGTTTTTTTTCTCCCGCTCTTTTTTTTTCGTTTTACCGTAAGATACTACCACGTACGTAACGATCTAACTTTTAGACTGTGAGGAGTTTTTCAGCCCATAAAATCTTTTCGAAAAACGATATATGCTTTTGCATGGAATAATTAATGGATGTGATCATACCAGCAGTAATGCTTCGGATCCCATCAGAACTCTGCAGCTAAGGTTGCTTGGGCGAGAGTAGTACTAGTAAGGGTGATTTCTCGGGAAGTTTTCATGTTGCATCCCTTTTTTTTCCACTCTTTTATATTTTATTTTCCTATAGTATACTACCACGTACTGAACGATGTAACTTATAGACCGTGAGGACTTTTTCAGCCCAGAATATATTTTCGCAAAGCCCAAAAAAAGCCTCTCGACGTGGCAATGGGACTTCCCCATTGGCCCGTTTTTAGCCCAAAAAATTGACGTTTGAAGTATTTTCGGAGCCTTTTTGTGATCTATACAAAAATACGAGATAGAAGAGATGACTTCGGACATGGTTTTCACATATTTTCCAAATACGGAAGAAATTTCAAGCTACCTACACCGGCTAAAGTATCGAGTGGGACCCACAGCATTAGATCTCTCTCTAAGTCTGCAAAAAAGGATATATGCAATTGCATGGAATATTTAACGTATGCGATCATACTTGCACTAATGCACCGGATCCCATCAAAACACCGCAGTTAAGCGTGCTGGGGTGAGAGTAGTACAAAGATGGGTTACCTCTCAGAAATTATCGTGTTACATCCTTTTTTTTCTCCCTCTCATTTTTTTGGGTTTTACAGTAAGATATTACCACGTACGGAACGATCTAACTTTTAGACGGTGAGGAGTTTTTCAGCCCATAATATTTTTTCGGAAAACCCCAAGAAAGCTTCCCGACGAGGCAATGGTTCACCCCCATTGGCCCATTTTCAGGACTAAAATTTGAAGTTTGAAGTGTTTTCAGAGCCTTTTTGTGATAAATACAAAAATATGTGATAGAAATTATTACTTCGGACATGGTTTTCACATATTTTCTAAATAAGAAAGCACTTTTGAGCCACCTACACCAGTTTACTTATTGAGTGGGACCCACAGTAAATGATCTCTCTCTAAGTCCGCAAGAAAGGATATATGCTTTTGCATGGAATATTTAACGGTTGCGATCATATCAGCAGTAATGATTCGGATCCCATCAATAGTCCACAACTAAGCTTGCTTGGGCGAGAGTAGTAATAGTATGGGTTATCTCTCAGGAAGTCCTCGTGTTGCATCTTTTTTTACTTATAATTATTTATTTTACCAGAATATACTACCACGTACAAAATGATAGAAATATGTGATAGAAATTATTACTACGGACATGGTTTTCACATATTTTCCAAATAAGGAAGCACTTTCGAGCTACCTACACCGGCTTACTTATTGAGTGGGACCCACGGTATATGCTTTTGCATGGAATATTTAATGGATGCGATCATACCAGCACCGAATCCCATCAAAACTCCGCAGTTAAGCGTGCTTGGGGGAGAGTAGTACTAGGAGGGGTTACCTCCCAAAAAATTATCGTGTTGCATCGTTTTTTTTCTCCCGCTCTTTTTTTTTTGTTTTACTGTAAGATACTACCACGTACGGAATGATCTAACATTTAAACTGTGAGGAGTTTTTCAGCCCATAAAATCTTTTCGAAAAACGATATATGCTTTTGCATGGAATAATTAATGGATGCGATCATACCAGCAATAATGCTTCGGATCCCATCAGAACTCCACAGCTAAGCTTGCTTGGGCGAGAGTAGTACTAGTAAGGGTGATCTCTCAGGAAGTCTTCATGTTGCATCCCTTTTTTTTCTTCCACTCTTTTTTATTTTATTTTACTACAATATAATACCACGTACCGAACGATGTAACTTATAGATCGTGAGGACTTTTTCAGCCCAGAATATCTTTTCGCAAAGCCCCAAAAAAGCCTCCCGACGTGGCAATGGGACTTCCCCATTGGCCCATTTTTAGCCCAAAAATTTGACGTTTGAAGTGTTTTCGGAGCCTTTTTGTGATCTATACAAAAATACGAGATAGAAGAGATGACTTCGGACATGGTTTTCACATATTTTCCAAATACGGAAGAACTTTCAAGCTACCTACACCGGCTAAAGTATCGAGTGGGACCCACAGCAATAGATATCTTTCTAAGTCTGCAAAAATGGATATATAAAAATTGCATGGAATATTTAACGGATGCGATCATACTTGCACTAATGCACCAGATCCCATCAAAACTCTGCAGTTAAGAGTGCTTGGGTGAGAGTTACCTGCCAGAAATTATCGTGTTGCATCCTTTTTTTTCTCCCACTCTTTTTTTTTGTTTTTTACCGTAAGATACTACTACGTACGGACGATCTAAATTTTAGACTGTAAGGAGTTTTTCAGCCCATAATATTTTTTCGGAAAACCCCAAGAAAGCTTCCCGACGCGGCAATGGTTCACCCCCATTGGCCCATTTTCAGGACTAAAATTTGAGGTTTGAAGTGTTTTCAGAGCCTTTTTGTGATTTATACAAAAATATGTGATAGAAATTATTACTTCGGACATGGTTTTCACATATTTTCCAAACAAGAAAGCACTTTTGAGCTACCTACACCGGCTTACTTATTGAGTGGGACCCACGGTAAATGATCTCTCTCTCTAAGTCCGCAAAAAAGGATATATGCTTTTGCATGGAATATTTAACGGTTGCGATCATACCAGCAGTAATGCTTCGGATCCCATCAGAAGTCCACAGCTAAGCTTGCTTGGGCGAGAGTAGTAATAGTATGGGTAATCTCTCAGGAAGTCCTCGTGTTACATTTGTTTTTTTCTTCCACTCTTTTTAATTTTACCACAATATACTACCACGTACAGAACGATGTATCTTATACACCGTGAGGACTTTTTCAGCCCACAATATCTTTTCGGAAAGCCCCAAAAAAGCCTCCCGACGTGGCAATGGGACTTCTCCATTGGCCCATTTTCAGGCCTAAAATTTGATGTTTGAAGTGTTTTCGCAGCTTTTTTGTGATCCATACAAAAATATGTGATAGAAATTATTACTTCGGACATGGTTTTCACATATTTTACAAATACGGAAGAACTTTCAAGCTACCTACACCGGCTAAAGGAGCGAGTGGGACCCACGACAAAAGATCTCACTCTAAGTCCGCAAAAAAGGATATATGCAATTGCATGGAGTTTTAACGGATGCGATCATACTTGCACTAATGCACCGGATCCCATCAAAACACCGCAGTTAAGCGTGCTGGGGTGAGAGTAGTACAAGGATGGGTTACCTCCCAGAAATTATCGTGTTACATCCTTTTTTTTTTTCCCTCTCATTTTTTTGGGTTTTACAGTAAGATATTACCACGTACGGAACGATCTAACTTTTAGACGGTGAGGAGTTTTTCAGCCCAAAATATCTTTTCGGAAAGCCCCAAGATAGCCTTTGGATGTGGCGATGGGTCACCCCCATTGGCCCGTTTTCAGTCCTAAAATTTGACGTTTGAAGTGTTTTCCGAGTCTTTGTGATCCATACAAAAATATGTGATAGAAATTATTACTTCGGACATGGTTTTCATATATTTTCCAAATAAGGAAGCACTTTCGAGCTACCTACACCGGCTTACTTATTGAGTGGGACCCACGGTATATGCTTTTGCATGGAATATTTAATGGATGCGATCATACCAGTAGTAATGCTTCGGATCCCATCAGAACTCCGCAGCTAAGCTTGCTTGGGCGAGAGTAGTTCTAGTAAGGGTGATCTTTCAAGAAGTCTTCGTGTTGCATCCCTTTTTTTTCTTCCACTCTTTTTTATTTTATTATACTACAATATACTACCACGTACAGAACAATGTAACTTATAGACCGTGAGGACTTTTTAAGCCCTGAATACCTTTTCGAAAAGCCTCAAAAAAGCCTCTCGATGTGGCAATGGGACTTTCCCACTGGCCCGTTTTTAGCCCGAAAATTTGACGTTTGAAGTGTTTTCGGAGCCTTTTTGTGATCTATACAAAAATACGAGATAGAACAGATGACTACGGACATGATTTTCACATATTTTCCAAATACGGAAGAATTTTCAAGCTACCTACACCGGCTAAAGTATTGAGTGGGACCCACGACAAAAGATCTCTCTCTAAGTCTGCAAAAAAGGATATATGCAATTGCATGGAGTATTTAACGGATGCGATCATACTTGCACTAATGCACCGGATCCCATCAAAACTCCGCAATTAAGCGTGGTGGGGTGAGAGCAGTAGTAGGATGGGTTCCCTTCCAGAAATTATCGTGTTGCATCCTTTTTTTCTCACTTTCTTTTTTTTGGTTTTACAGTAAGATATTACCACGTACGGAAATTCCCAAGAAAGACTCCCTGCGTGGCAATGGGTCATCCCCATTGGCCCGTTTTCAGGCCTTAAATTTGACGTTTGAAGTGTTTTCGGAGCCTTTTTGTGATCCATAAAAAAATATGTGATAGAAATATTACTTCGGACATGGTTTTCACATATTTTCCAAATAAGGAAGCTCTTTCGAGCTACCTACACCAGCTTACTCATTGAGTGGGACCCACGCCAAATGATCTCTTTCTAAGTCCGCAAAAAAAAGATATATGCTTTTGTATGGAATATTTAACGGATGCGATCATACCAGCAGTAATGCTTCAGATCCCATCAGAACTTCGTAGCTAAGCTTGCTTGGGCGATAGTACTTTTAGTATGGGTGATCTCCCAGGTAGTCCTCGTGTTGCATCGATTTTTTTTCTTCCACTCTTTTTTTTGGTTTGACCGTAAGATACTACCACGTACGGAACTATCTAATTTTTAGACTGTGAGGAGTTTTTCAGCCCATAATATCTTTTTGGAAAACCCCAAGAAAGGCTCCTGACGTGGCAATGGTTCACCCCTGTTGGCCCGTTTTTAGGCCTAAAATTTGACGTTTGAAGTTTTTTGGGAGCCTTTTTGTGATCCATACAAAAATATGTAATAGAAATTATTACTTTGGACATGGTTTTCACATATTTTCCAAATATTGAAGCACTTTCGAGCTACCTACACCGGCTTACTTATTGGGTGGGACCCACGGCAAATGATCTCTCTCTAAGTCCGCAAAAAAGATATATGCTTTTGCATGGAATATTTAATAGATGCGATCATACCAGCAGTAATGCTTCAGATCCCATCAGAACTCCGCAGCTAAGCTTGCTTGGGCAAGAGTAGTTTAAGTATGGGTGGTCTCCCGGGTAGTCCTCGTGTTGCATCCCTTTTTTTCTTCCACACTTTTTTTTTGTTTTACCGTAAGATACTACCACGTACAGAACGATCTAACTTCTAGACTGTGACGAGTTTTTCAGACCATAATATCTTTTCGGAAAGCCCCAAGAAAGCCTCCCGACATGGCAATGGTTCACCCCTATTGGCCCGTTTTTAGGCCTAAAATTTGACGTTTGAAGTTTTTTCGGAGCCTTTTTGTGATCCATTCAAAAATATGTGATAGATATTATTACTTTGGACATGGTTTACATATATTTTCCAAATATTGAAGCACTTTCGAGCTACCTGCACCGGCTTACTTATTGAGTGAGACCCATGGTAAATGATCTCTTTCTAAGTCCGCAAAAAAGGATATATGCTTTTGCATTGAATATTTAAAGGATGCGGTCATACTCTGCAGCTAAGCTTGCTTGGGCGAGAGTTGTATTCGTGAAAATTTTAGATTCTCGGCAGGAATGCTGTGAATCCCGACGAAGTAAATCTTTTCCTTAGGTAGGGAGTCATCAATAGGCACGACTTCATCGATCTGCATCCTCGAGAGATGGTCTGTGATATGCTCAAATATAATACCCTAAAGTATCTAAGAAGTAGTTGTAGTATTCTAGGGGTCGAACCACAAAGACTTAAGAAATCACTCAATAGAATATAGAATTAGAATTAAGCTAAGCAAAATAAATGTAATTGAAAACAGCAAAACGAGTAAAGCGAGTTGTAAGATCAATGGAGGAAAGCGCTAAGCCTAGGGAAATTCTCCAGTAAATCAGAATTGCAGATCAAATAGAATGTCAGGAAGATATTAAGCACTGTTCTTAAACTTGAAACACAAATGTAAAATCAACCAACCGTCGCTGCGAAGATTATCTATGTCTAAACCTAGAATTCCAAATTTCTTTGCAAATCCTATGAATTCAAACAAGCATTAATGATCAGGTTCAATTGTTCACAAAATCCTAAACCAAATTTCTTTGCGAATAGGTCTTTTGCTCATCTAACACTAGTTCAGGCAATCAGTCACACTTTCGTGCCAATCAAACAACCTAAGATCAGATTCTAGGTCATGAAGCTAGAATCAGTAGTAATCACAAGTCTAGATGAAGAACTCTATTGAATCTCTCCTATCAATTCAGATTAACCTAACAATTCATCAAACACCTTTGAATAACCCTAAACCTAACAAGGAATCTACTCAGACATGGTGAATGAAGCAAACATCATGAATAAAATAGATTGCATAAAATAAATCAAGAGTAAACAAGGGTTCAGAATTGTCTCCCACAAAACCCGGAACCAATGTCTCTCAAAGTATTCAGAATAATGATCCCCTAAAAGTGGCTAAAAACCCTAAATATAATGCTAAAAAACGTTCTGGGCTTAATTGTAAATAATAGAATCTTCTGGGCCAAGTTGCAGACTCTTCAGACTTGTAAAATCACGTGTTTTCCTTTTCTGCATTTGGTATCAATCCATACCAGGTGGGTGTCGGTCGATACCAGGTGGGTGTCGGTCGATACCAGGTGGGTGTCGGTCGATACCAGGACTCTGTGCTCGCCAGACTAGACTGTCTTCACGAAAACTAGCTTACCTTTTGATCGCACCGTTAGAATGGCCTCAAACCACTTCCAAATGAAAGCTAATCCATTGATCTATCTAGTATCCAAATTTGAGCTCAATCCAACGGTGGGAAGTTATTCAATGAATGCCAAAAAACTCCAGAATGCTCCAATATCTCCAATTATGCTCCAAACGTGCCAAAACCTGAAAAGACTCAAAAAGACTATAAAAACACTAGAAGGACTCTAAAAACAAGACGTATATCATGGGTAAAAACGGGTAAAAACCATGATATATCAGTCTGTCTCTCCATTCTCGACACCCTTTTTGTCTTTAACTTCAATATCAAAGCCTTGGAGCAAAAGAACCCAACGGCATAGGCGAGGCTTGAGATCCTTGTTCCGCAACAGATATTTGAGGGCAGCATGATCGGTATGAACGGTCACCTTGCTCCCAATCAGATAAAAGCGAAATTTCTCAAAAGAGAAGACGACTGCGAGTAACGCCTTCTCTGTAGTGTTGTAGTTCGTCTGAGCATCATCCAATGTTCTGCTGGCATAGTAGATAACATGGAGTTTCTTGTCCATCCTCTGGCCCAAAACTTATCCAACTGCAAAGTCGCTCGCATCGCACATAATTTCAAAAGGGAGGTTCCAATCTGGTGGTTGAACAAATGGAGCACTGACCAGTGCCTTCATAATATGCTCGAATGCGACAAGACACTCGGGTGTGAAATCGAAGGTGATATCCTTGCATAAAAGGGTGGTTAGTAGGCTAGCTAGCTTGGAGAAGTTCTTGATGAATCGTCGATAGAACCCGGCATGACCAAGGAAGCTTCGAATATCCTTCATAGATTGTGGCGGTTAAATGCTCGTTATAACTTGAATTTTGGCTTCGTCAACCTGGATCCCAGCCTTAGAAACCTTGTGTCCCAGAACAATGCCTTCTTGGACCATAAAATGATACTTTTCCTAGTTAAGGACCAGGTGCTTCTCCTCACATCTCCTCACGTCTTCTGTAAGCGAATGTGCCATAAGGACTTGTAAATGTCTTCTTTTCCTGATCATCTGGATGTATCGGGATCTCGAAGAAACCTGAGTTCCCATCGAGAAGGTAGTAGTATGGGTGACTTGCTAACCTCTCCAGCATCTGATCGATGAATGGTAGTGAGAAGTGATCCTTCCTTGCTGCAGTATTCAGCTTCCTGTAGTCAATACACATCCGGTGTCCAGTGATCGTTCTTGTTAAGATCAGCTCGTCCTTCTCGTTTTTCACCACTGTGATCCCTCCTTTCTTAGGTACCACGTTAACTGGAATAACCCAAGAGCTGTCTGAGATGGCGTAGATGATCCACGCTTCTAGAAGTTTCATAATCTCCTTTTTGACCACATCTTTCAGATTCGGGTTAAGCCTCCTCTGATGCTCGATCGAAGGTTTCGACTCATCAGATGGCTCTGGATGCTGCGAGCAATGGTAATTTCAACACGAGATATCCTGAAGATGCTTATGTGCTGATTGAGAACTTGGCGTCTAGCAATAGCACCAAGAATGCAGACTTTGAGAGGAAGAAGCAGAACGAGAACATTGATGGTTCGCAGATTGCTGAGGTGCATGCGAAATTGAATTCGATGCATAATCTTTTGATGGGCAAGCAGGAGAAGGCTGTACACTTGGCTGATAAGGTCGAGATTGTAGATGAGGTTGAAGCAAAGGATGTTAATCACATTGGTGGTACTGGTTTTCAGAATCAGCAGTATCAGTTCAACAACAACCAAGGCTTCACCAACAACGCTCAGCGAGGAGGATTCAAGTCTAATTTCGGAGCAAATTCCTTTGCCCAGATACCGATGCAGAGCAACGCCTACGAGAGTTCATCTTACCAGACTCTGCCGCCTAAGACTCAGGAGAGTAAGGTGGAATCCATGCTTGAACAAATCCTTGAGGGACAGCAGAAGATGACTGTTGATTTTAATGGGAAGATGGATGCCATGTACACAGATCTGGATGGGAAGATTTAAGCTCTTACAATTCATCAGAAGATGCTGGAAACTCAATATACTCAGACTTCAGCAGCTATCAAGGGAAAGATGGTTCATGCACACAATGAACATGTCAATGCAATCACCACAGGAGGTGATTTTGAACCTGATACGTCAGTGTCAACCGACATCAACGCAGCATCGACCGACACCGACACAGCATCGACTGACACTGACGCAGCATCGACCGACACCGACGCAGCATCGACCGACACCGACGCAGCATCGACCGACACCGACGCAGCATCGACCGACACCGACGCAGTATCAACCAACACCGACCAAATGTCGACCGACACCAACTGAGTGACGACACAAATGAGCAGTATCGATCGATACCAGGCTGGTATCGATCGATACCCCTCGCAGACTGAGCCAGAAACTGTAGAAACACCAAGGATTGTCGAGGAAAGAGTCTACGTGCCCAAGATACCTTTCCCTCGACCTCGCAGAAAGTCTAAGCAGGAAATAGTAGAAGCCAGATGTATGGAAGTAATGGATAAAGTCCTGATTGAAGTCCCTCTTATTGATGGAGTCAAGCTCTCACCTCCACTCCGGAGGTATGCTAAGAGGATGGTTACCAATGGTGTGAGTCCTGAGGAAGCAGCACTGCTCACAAAGGACATCAGTGAAATCCTCCTGAAAAAGACAGTCTCAAGGAAAGAGAAGAAAGTGAAAATCTCTGAACATGTCAGTGCTATGATTCAGAGTAGGATTCCAGAGAAGCTACCTGATCCAGGAAGCTTTGTACTAGACTGTTTCATCTCAACTAAGAGGTTCCCTCATTCTCTCTGTGATCTTGGTTCTAGCATTAACCTGATGCCTCTCTCTGTTGCTGAAAGTCTTGGGATGACCGATTTTGTTCCAACAAAGATCTCTCTCATCTTAGCTGATAGATCCAAAAGGTTTCCCGAAGGTGTTTTAGAGGATGTTCCACTAATGATCGAAGGCTGTATGATTCCCACAAACTTTGTGGTTTTGGAATATGTTGAAGAACCTCAGGATCCTCTTATCTTGGGAAGATCATTTTTGGCAACAGCTGGTGCCATCATTGATATGAGAAAGGGACATATAGAGCTTAATTTGGGTGATGACGTCATGAGTTTTAACATGGACGAGCTGAGGAGGAGATCTACCATTGATGGACAGACCTTTTCTGTAGAGATATCCATTGATGAGGACCCAAACACAGAGCTTTCAGAAGACCTTACTGCTGGGTATGTCAAGGTGTTGGATGCTACTGATGAGCTTAAAGATTGGAGTGAGGATTGTCTATTCAGTACTAGGCTCGAGGAAAAGGCTCCAATTAATGCCAGACTGATGGAAAATGATGTCTTTACATTGGAGGCAAGGATTGCAGAGCTAAACTACAGAAAAAGTGGTGAGATTCGTATTTCAGACATTGCGTCAGTCGATGCAGCATTATGCCCACCATCTGATTCCAAGCAGAAACTCCCACCTCTCACACGCCAGACACCTCGGCGAAAGCTAAGGTACGCACCTTCTTTTTCCAATTCCAAACCACCTAATATCATCAATCATATGTTTCCATCTACTTCACACTTAAGCAAGCCGCAAGATTCTCGTCGAGCGCTTGTTGTTTCTTTTGATGACTGTGCAGGAAAACGAAGTATCCCACCCAATCTTCCATCCCGCCCTGATGTTGTTCCTCACTTCCTTGGTAGACCACATGCAGTTAATGCTTACACACCACCTTGGATGACACGTTTGTCACGGATGCATTCACTGTCTCTCTGCGAACCACCCGACGCCTGAGCCCCGACACTGTCAAGCTAATGACATTAAACAAGCGCTTAGTGGGAGGCAACTCACTGGTGAGTCTGTACATACGTTTATTATTTGGTGTATTCTTTCGTTTTGTCTTGTCGTGTCGTTCCAGCGAGAAATATCATGCGTCAGACGAGCAAAGTACATCGGATCGACACCAGTCAGGTGCTCGATCAAACCAGATCAACATCCATGGAAAAGGAGCCCTTACTTGCCCGACAACAACCCTGTGTATCGGATCCGATACCAGAGCTGTATCGATCGATAATAATGCCCTCACTGAACGGTAACTTCTTTGCGTTTCATTCGGCAGTCTGTTCTTTTGCTTTCTTTTGCCAACTCTTGACTATAGATAACACTGGGGACAGTGTTTTTAAGTCTAGGGGAGGTAGTCGCTGACATTGTGTTTTGTTTTTCTTAGATGTTAGTCATTTTTAGTCAAAATTGTTTTATTGAGTCAAACATGTTGGAGATTATGATCTTTTTCTTGAATCTATTGTTCTGACCTTGTTTTTTGAGTGACCAATGTTGCAGAATCAGTTCTAGATCGACTAATGAAAAATCCAAAGACTGACCAGATTGACTAGAAGACACACCATGTCTCTCAGCAGAGTCCTTCTAATTCCTGAGCCCAATTTTGCACTTCATTTCTGGAGGGTGGTGTTCACTGACATTGATTTATCATTCATATCTGACAAAGGAACCCATGTGTTTGAAATTATGGTATAACCTCTCCTTGACACACGTTATACAGAAGATGCATGAAAGATGAGATGATTTCCTCCGAGTAGAGGGCTAGGAATATTTCAAGTGATCCCACTATTTCTACTTGGATAAGGAATGATCACACAAAGGTCTGAAGCCGAGGGATTAGGAACATTTCCCGAGACCCCATTATTCGCCTAAGACCTTTCGATACTTTGAGAGGGGAGAATCGGGGATTCGGTGGCAAAAACCTCATACTCGCGTTCTCAAACCTTGATTTGTATATGCGAGCTAAATCCAAAATCAGAGAATAATACAAGAGATAAGTCTGGGGGAGAGTTAAATAATACCAAAGTATGAAACTTTGAGTGGTTCCTTGGTCATGATATTGTATGCGGAAAGAATCTAGACGGTTCTTGAACATTGATATACAGCGATGAAACGACGATGAAGGTTTGGTTGCATTGATGTTGTGAAATAATGTGTGTAGTCTGGGAAGCTGCGATTGTTTACGGAGAGTACATGGTGGTTAGATCTGAAACTGATTAGGGATATCTGGAAAGCTTGGGAAAAGGGTCATTGCGATGTTTCAAGAACAGGTGAGTCTCCGTTTTTCAAACCTCTTTCTCTAGTTTAGTTTTCTTGTTTGCTTGAGGGCAAGCAAAGGCTAAGTCTGGGGAGTTGAATATATCATGGTTTTTTACCGCTTTTTCGCCATGAATATATGTCTTGTTTTTAGAGTCCTTCTAGTGTTTTTGTAGTCTTTTTGAGTCTTTTCAGGTTTTGGCACGTTTGGAGCATAATTTGGAGATATTGGAGCATTCTGGAGGTTTGGTTTTGGCATTCGTTAATAACTTTCCACCGTTGATTGAGCTCAAATATTGGATACAAGATAGATCAATGGATTAGCTTTCATTTGAAGTGGTTTGAGGCCATTCTAGACGGTAGCGATCCAAAGGTTATCGCCAGTTTTCATTGAAGGACAGTCCAGTCTGGCGAGCACACAGAGTCCTTGGTATCGACCGATACCAACCTTGGTAATCGATCGGACTACCGCTGCAGAAAAAGGAAAACACGCGATTTTACAAGTCTGAAGTCCGAAACTTGGCCCAAAGGATCTTCTACTATTTACAATTAAACAGAAACGATGTTTTAGATGACTATTTAGGGTTTTCAGCCCATT